>CAUYSK010104662.1:0-41524 GCA_963575035.1 Avahi laniger
AATTAATTGGACAGCTAAAAATACATATAGCAAAAATTAGCCGGGCATGGTGGCACATGCCTGTAGTCCCAGCTACTTGGGAGGCTGAGGCAGTAGGATCCCTTGAGCCCAGGAGTTTGAGGTTGCTGTGAGCTAGGCTGATGCCACGGCACTCGCCCCAGGCAAGAAAGTGAGACTCTGTCTCAAAAAAAATAAAAATAAAAATAAAACAAGAGATATTGGTAATACTCAATTGATAAGATTATTGTGTGGATTAAATGAGATGCTGTGTGTAAAGCACTTCACTGAGTGCCTGGCACATAATAATTGCTCAATAAATGTTAGCTACTACTATTAGAAACAAGACCTCTTCTTTCCCTTGTGCAGAATATGAAAGCCACACCATGACATGTATTGCTGACTGGAGCAGCTAACTTTACCACTTCCAAAACAGGCAGCTGTAAGCTGTCATTGCGTCCATCCTCATACAACCTGATTCTGTACTGGGCCCTGTGCTTCACACACACACACACACACACACACACACACACACACACACATTCTATTTTACAATGGCTGTTAGCTTTGCCTTTAGTTTCACGGTAAGTTTTAGCTGGGAATGCTATTTCAGTGGAAAATGGAAGGCAAGAACTTTTCTTTAGCTAAACTGTTAGTAAGTATTGAGGACATTACCAGAAATTTCCGTATATAGTTTTATTTAATAATTCATCTTAGAGAGAAGGAAACACAAGTTTCAAGTCTTGCCCAAGGTCACAGCATTGTTAAGTGGTGGGCCTTAACTCACATCCAACTCCTGGGATCTCCAAAGGACTTGTGCTTGCCCAGGATCCCTGGGTGTCACCCCTCTTGCCTTTCTTTTCCTTGTCCTAGCTTAAAAACAAGCACAATCCAGAAAAGGTTAAGTTGACATTCCCATCAGAAGTGTATGAAACCACATTCATCTGTCCTGTGGACTAAGAGGCAGGGCTGGTTGCAGCACGGTGGTAAAAGACCTGTCTGACAGATAAGGAGAGTCACAGGCTTGGAAATAGCCTGGGACTGGCAGAGGGGAAGGCTCCGGAAGGAGTAATAGAAAAAGGTTTTTGGAATTGCACTGACATTTGTGTTTAATTTCCCTGTTTCCCAGATGCGATTCAACTTTTAAGGGGAGAAGAAAGCAGGGAGAGATACCTTACAGGAGAACTGCTCAATCCCCCAAATTAAAAACAGTCAGCTGTCATCAAATATCATGAGCCCTAAATTCAAACTCCCGCTATAATTTAGTTTGGTGGCTGCAATGACACCCTAAACTTACAAATGATGAGTTGACTTTAGAATCCTGCTTATATAAAGCGGGACAATTCCATGCATGGCAGGTATCTGGTTACAACTAGAGTAATTTGTTGTTTACATCCAACTCTCCCGGGAATGGAGCGGTGAAAGGCATCAGAAGAAACAAAAACTCCGGGCCTCAGAGTTGCCTAAGAAGTGTTAGTGCCTCAAACTTGAGGGTCAGCTTCTAGGGCTCCTCTCCAGGGTGTCGGGAAGGGTAGAATTCTGTCTGCCGCCACCTGGAAGATTCTCGACTAACCCTTTCCCTGTCGAGGCCCAGAGCCCTCACTGTAAGGCCACTCCCGGAGCAAAGCCGCAGTAAGTAGCAGATACCACCCCCCGCGGGAGCGGACCGCCCATCTCCCCAGACCCGCCCACCCCCTGCTGCGAATCCCAGATCCTCTCCCTGGCGCCGGGCGAAAGTCCTCTTAAATTAGGAAACAATAGCTATTTAAGAAGAAAAGCAAATAACCCTTGTCCTGCGCGCCCAGGCTTGGCATTTTGGGAGCAGCAAGGAACTTGGCTGCTCGGATCAGTCGTGGAGGAGAAGAGGGACCCGGCGTGCGGGGCCCGGGCGTCGGGAACACCCGGCAACCCGCCTCCAGGGCCCCGCCCCCAGCCTTCCTGCCTGCGGGGCCAGCCGAATGGGGAATCACCCTCCGCACTGCGGCAGATTTGGGAGGGGAGGGATGCAGAAGCCGTAGAGAGGGGACGCCGAGAGCCAGATCCTGCCTCTCGGAAGTCCGGGACTGTCCCCAGTCCAGCCTCAGGCCCTGGCGTCCGGAGCACGCTCCACTTAAAGCGCGGGCCAGGCGCGCGGTGTCACAGCCATGAAGTCCTTTTCTTGTCCTGAAGGAGCCGGCCCTCCTTCAGGGAGGAGGGAATAGGAGGGTGGGGATTCCTCCCATTCCCTCCTCCCGCTCCCACGGGTCTGAGAAGAGATGTGGAATTAAGCTGGAGTGAATACTCCGCGTGCTCTGTAATTACGCACACACTGAAATCTTCACCGTTGACTTAAGTTACTTGGCGCTGCGAGGACTGGGGCCCTGCATATTGATTAAATGCAGCCTCTATTTACCTAAACAATAAGTGTGGAGATTAGCAACGTTCACTTGATCACAGTAATGGGGTTGACAATTAAGGGGCAATGCATCCCAGATGTAACGGAGCCTATGGAAGGCGTGCGGGCGGCGGGCTTCTTGCAGAAGGGCGCTGGCGGGGCGGCGGGGAGGGGGACGGGGAGGCGGGTGCTGCGGCGGCGGAGAGAGCGAGCGGGTGCCGAGCTGGAAGCGGCGAGGGAGCACAGCGAGAGGCAGAGGGAGGGCCCAGCCACGGGCCACACGGCCCGGGAGGCTCAAAGCTGGCTTTGGGGGACCCGAATACCCGGGATCCCAGGAAGGCATCTGAAGCTCGGAGCCAGCCTCCCTGCGGCGATGGCACCTGCCTCAAGGCCCTCTGGCTTGCCGATGCCTGGCTGGGAAGGATGATGGACGCCGCTGGCATGTGCCCGGGTGAGTGTGTCTGTGTCATCAGTGTACGATTCTGCACGCGGCAGAGGGGGAGAGAGGGGCGAGGGGGAGACACACGAATCTAAAGTGTGCGGAGCCTCCCTGTACCCCTATGAGCAATCGCCATTCAGTACTCCAAGAAGCGAGTCAGGGTGGAAGGTGTCCATGTGGACTCTGGAAAGGCGTGGATGTGACATCAGTGGGTGTGACAGGGAAGTTCAGTCTGCCGGGGTTGGGCTCTAGAGTGGCTGAAATCAAGAAAGCATGGACGTGTCAGCCCGGGCAGGCCTGTTCCAGGATATGTCACAGGGGTGCCACGGTCCTTGCGGGGAATCTTATAACTGACCTTTTTTCTCAGCCTTTTACTGAACTGTAGGGCCCTGAGAAGAGATCTTAGGAAGGAGGGGATTGAAAGAAAGTAACTCAGAGAAGAACTCAGGAGAGTGGGTCATGGTGTAATAAAGGAGAGATGAGAGCAGTTGAGCGCGCGCGTGCGTGTGTGTGTGCGCGTGTGAGTGAAATCATGATCCACCTAGAAGGGTTTTCAAATCCTGGGCTCCCATCAGCCTGGCTGTAAAAGACACGCGTATGTTGTTTCTCTACTCTTTCCTTCTTCTCTCTGCTCCCCATTATCAACCTGGAATGCTTCCCATTCCACATTTAGACCTAAACAAAAGGATTTGTCCCAGACACTCAAGAACAAGCCAGGACGAAGGCCTTTCCTGCCAAACCACTAAGGTCGGGAAATAAACAGCGCCTGCCCATGCTCTGGGGCAGGAGCCCGGGAGAAGATTTGGGTGGTAAGAGGATCTAGACGATCGGAAGGAGGGAGAGAGGGAGAGAGGAAGGGAGAAGGTTGGGAAAGAGAAGAGGGAGGAGGAAGAGGAGGGACCAGCAGGGGCAGAGCTAGACTGGGGTTCGGTTATAACCACCTCCTCCCTGCCCAGGGTCTTTCCAACCCCTGTCTTCCTCCCCGCTTCCAGAGCTGGAGGCAGACTGAGGGAGGAGGAGGTTAGACAAAGGGAATCCTCCTCCTCTGGGACGAGTGAAGTGCGTCTGTCCTCTCCTTGCAGGCTCTAGAAAAACCGGCAGGAATTTTCTTGTCGTGAGAAGACCGACGAGTGTCTGCAGCAAAGAAGACAACTGCAAACAGACTTTGGCCGGGAGGGAAGGCAGGCAGGCAGGCGGGCGGGCAGGAGGAGGGCGGGCGGGGGCCAGCTTTGATCGCTTCAGCTCTGTTGTAATTTTGTCTTTGCCAGATTAGCTGAAATAGTCAGCCCTGGCGAGGAGTTCCGTTCCGCGGAGTCCCCTCCCTCCCCACCCCCCACGTCATCTCACGCCGGGAGCCTGGTCGCCGCTCCTCCCGAGTCTCTCCAGAAACTTCAAGAGCTATGGTTCTGTGTTCCTGCCGTAATTAGGAGGCCACACAGCTCTCCAACACTCCTTTAAACAAATATGTAAGTCATCCTCCCCCTCTCCGGGGACAGACCCGAGGAAAGGAGGCAGCTGGGACCGCTGCTGGCGATGTCCTCCGCTAGGGGAGTGACGTCTCGGTGACCCTCGACTGCTCCTCTCGGCCTTGGGCTCTCTAAGCTCTTCCTTAGGAAGAAGAGAGAGGAGCAAAGAATATACATCTCGCCACCCACCGGACAAGCCAGGCGAACTTATGTCTTTGCTTGAAAAGTTTCTAAATAAATTACTTTGGTGATGCTAAGCTGCGATGAACATAGGCTGGGCCCGGCTCTTTTCCAGAACATTGTGTGAATGTGAAGGATGTGGAATCTCTTCCCCCACCGCTTTCTTTTTCTTCCCCATATAAATCAGTCATATAAATCATTCGCATTGTTTAAGCTACATTGATCAATCTAATGGCTTGTAATAGGCTCCTAATTGCCACTTGCAGAATCCTGCAGGCTCACGTTTGAACAGGGAAGGCTCTCGATGTTAGCCAAGTCCACCTCAGGTTTACGACTGCGCGGTTGCAGAAGCCAGAAAGAGCGCCATGATGGCCCTGGCACTCCAGTCTCAGTGCCTCCGGGAGGGAGGGGAGGAGGTGTTACTGTGGATATTTGCTTTTCTTTTTTTTTTTTTTTTCTCAAATCTCCCTTCCAAATCAGCAATTCATTAATGAACAAAGCCCAGCTGCAATTTATGGATTATTGTGGGCTGATCATTTTGTTAATATCAGACAAGAAACTTTCCTTGTTTGCATCCCCCGTGTCTGTATTTACAGTAAAAACTTTGTAAGTCCACAAACGGATATGCTTTTAGTCAATATCTTCTCTTTTTATTTACTAAGTTTTAACAGGGCAACATCAGGAGTTGTGATAGGAAATAATATGAGGGGAGGGGTGGCATGTTAAAGGGAAGAAAGGAAAATCCAAAATTTGTCCAGTAGAGTCCTGGAGGTGTGCCCATAGTCCTGTTTAACATCTAGTGGTTGTAGTGCCTTCTCCAAGCCCTGGATGGAGGAGGGGAAGGAAAGAGTTGGAGGCCTCCTCAGAAGCTGCCTATGAAAGGGTGAAACTGAGGTACTCTGGGGGAAGCTGTCTATAGTGACCAGGATCCTTTGGCTTCTGGCTTTTCTTGATACTAGTTCAAGGTCTATGTGAAAGGTTGCTTTAATGTCTCCAAAGATGGTTCCATTAGAATTGGCTGAGACAACAAATGTGCATTTCAGTAGAGATGCTCTTAAAAACAAGAGAGCCAACAGAGAATACCACATTTGCTTAGGTCTAAAGACCCTTCTGCAGTGGCTGGTAAGGGAGGGAGGAAGGTAAAACCCCAAGCCAAATAGGCCCCCTATAGTTTCCAAGTGATGCAGTAAACAAATCTATGATGCTTGTTGAATAATCTTCCAATAATTGCAGTCATTAAAATCATCACACAGTCTACAGTCACCTTCCTTCCTTTGACACACCAGAATCTTTCCTTTAATTGTTAATGCATTTTTGGCTCAGATAAACAGATGGAGGCAAGCTTGAAATATATGGCCCAGATACATCTATCAGCAGAAAATTAGTTGTGTAGCAAACGTTTTTACTGTACTTAATAGAGTAGGGGTTTTCAATTTCTCCAGCAGACCCTACAGAGGCAAGAAAGATTTGCATCTTCTACCACCTCTAAATAGCGGTGGCACATATGAGTCAGGAAAAATGATGAAAGTCCTATTGGCCTATTGATTCTTCCTGGCCATTTTATTTGCTATAGTTGGGATGAAATGAGGGCATTATAGAACAAATATTAAATGAAAGCTCAACAGAAATCGTGGGAGAGTTTCTCAATTTTCAATTAATTTTCTCCATTTGATCTCAACGCTGGTACTTTTAAAAATATAAATATGCGTTAACTATAAAAGATTCCCCTCTAATCAAAGGCTGCGTTTCATTTTCGCCCACAACTGACAAACTCCAACTGCGGAAAGGATTCACCAGACTCAACAGGCGCTGCAGATCATACTGACTTCCTTCTCCCTTGCTCATGGCAAGCAACGCTGGGCAGCTTTTTCTTGTCTTTTTTTCTTTCTTTTTAAACTCAGGTTATTAATGTATCTCCCCAACTCCCACACCGTGCTGACCTGATAATCATTGCTCTAGTGTAGATCATGCAAATGAAAAGCATAATTAATTGCGTAAATGATTCTAAAAGGGAGCGCTGTGGCTTAGCAAATAAATAAATAAAGGCAGTGGGAGGACAGGTCAGATAAATGCTTTTTACGGTCCGGGCTCCTGTACCTCCGCCCCCCCCACCCCGAACCGCCCCCCGCCCCCGCCCCCGCTCCTGCCTCCCTGTCCTGGTGGCCCAGGCTTTGACTCCAGCCAAGGCTAGAACCTTCGGTTTCTCCTCCCCCAACGCCTCTCCTCCCGCTCACGTTCTCGTGTCTCCCCAACTCCACCTCACCCCACCCCGGTGGAATATATCCGCTGCTAAACTCTGTGCGTGGTCAAAGCTCCCGGGAGACTGGGCAGCCACCTAATATTTAACCAGCTACTATATCGAGTTATTCAGAAAATAACGGGTCCTCCCGTTCGCCACCCTGCTTCCACTGCATCAGGGAGAAGCATTTTATCTGTGGCGTAGGAGAGCTCCCATCCTTCCGATCAGCGCTAATGACTGAATTGTTTCTCCGGCTTTGCCTTCTAAACACAGCAACTTGAGCAGTTGCTCAGATCAAAGCTCTCGGGAGAGGCAAGATGGGAGAAACAATATTTGTTCAAAGGAAGTGAACTCTTCCCTTTAATTACCCTATTCTTCTTTATTAGGATTCGTATTGAATTTTTTTGCAAAAAATTATGTTGATTTAACCATAGTGTATTTACGATGTAAATATATTCCAAGACGAAAACGTCACGGATCAATTGTAAAGGACCCGGATACATAATTTTAAAAAATCAGTTTCAGTGTATATGAGGTTCTCACCCCACTTTCGCTGCTCAGTCAGATTTGTTTATGCAGAATCGACATTTAATAGTGCTAATTGCACTCCAGTTAAATTGCCCTGATTGCAGAAAGGGAAGCAATTTTCGTGCTCTCTGTCTGGGTTTGGAAGAAATTGTTTTATATTCACCTCTTTATAAAGAAGTGGAGATAAGGCACCGGGGCCTTTGCACAAATTGCACTTAGGGGCTGACTGGCAGCATTCAGGCGCTATAATAGAGCATTATTTGGCCGTTTTGAATAATGTAAAGCGTTTGCTGAAAGCTATTCTCCTGAAAATTGCTTTAACTTTTAAAAGGGTGATGATTCACTCCAAACCAGGCCTTTGTTACATTGTCATTATTTCCCCAAATGTTTTAACAGTCAGCTCAACACTTTAGCATAACACATTGATCTTTGTTTAAAAACTAGATTTTTCATAAGATGAAAAAAATCTGTCAGGAAAAAAAAAAAAACTGGACTTCCTTCTAAAGATTTCCTTGGGTCCCCACGTTAGAGTTGAAGTGGCCCGGGTGTTTGCCTGCGTTCGTTTGGAAGATTTCCCTAACTTTCATCGTGATCCGGACGCGTGTATCTAAAGGAATATCCGAGTGCCCACGTCGAGAGTCTGACAGCTGGAACTGCGTGGAAAACTGAAGGGGGAGGAGAGGCGAGGGGAAGGAGAAGAGGAAGGCAAGCAGGGCGCCCGGCGCCCGAGGTGTCTTGAGAACTGTTTTAAATGGTTGGCTTGAAAATGTCACCAGTGCTAAGTGGCTTTTCGGATTGTCTTATTACTTTGTCAGGTTTCCTTAAGGAGAGAGTGTGTTGGGGGTGGGGGAGGAGTTGGGGGTGGAGAAGGAGTTGGACTAGGGAAACCTCGGCTCTTCTCCTCCCCGAGCTGCACAGGGCGAGTCCTAAACGCCTCGCTGCCACTTAACAATCCCTCTATTAGTAAATCGACGCGGAGGCTCCATAGGAAGCCGAGGACCAGTCTCTCCTTCCAGGGCAGAAGTCACCTGTTGGGAATGGCTCCCGGGTCCCCCTGCTGGGCTCTTGGGCTCTTCCAGGCGGCCTGATTTACCCTTCAACCCCTCACCCTGCGTCCCCCAAGGGCTCTTCACCCCCCCATTTCCACTACAGTCCCCCAAGGCACAGAGCTTCATTTATAGCTGTGCAGGTCTTCTCGCTCTCTTTTCTTCTTCTTTCTCCGTCATAATTTCCTTGGTGCGTTCGCCACCTTAAGCAAAACAAAACAAAAAAGCATTATGAGCAGAAGTATTCCAACAAAAAGTAAAGAAAGCGACCCACGTAGCCCTCCCCACCCACGGAGTGCGCCAAGATGCACGCAGGCTCCATCTTAGGGTCGAAAGAAGTGCCATGGTTGTTGCACTGTTGATCTTTTGGGTCAACAGATCTTGCAAAAGAGGAGAGAAAACCCTGGGGGCACAGTTCCACGTCCTCCTCACTCCCCACCCCCTCCGGGACAACTCATCTTTTGCACCCGAGCATTTGGGTATTGGGGTTGGTAGTTAAAAAAAAATTTTTTTTAAGAAGCAGAATGTTGGTTTGGAAGGGAATGTGCTACATTAAAACCAGCAGCCAAGTAGGCCCTAGAGCGCTGGTATTTCTGGTTCAAACGCCTCTGGCTAACCTGGAGAAGAAAGAGAAAGCAGGGCCCAGAAGGAAGAAAAACAGCTCAGCGTTTGCTGTGAGACTTCTGGACGCACCCTTGTCTGTCTGAGGACACCTCTTTTCACACTGACAAGGTCCAGAGAGGACTTAAGGATGCTTCCAGCCTGCAAGATCTACATCAGGCGCCCACGTGTGGCCTGCTCTTCCGCACGCGCGGATGAAGGTCCGGGAGAGGCTCCTCCGGCACGTCCACGAAAGCAGGGCGCTAAGGGAGCCCACCTCTTAACACTGCACCCTTGTCTTGCAGAGGAGCTTCTCTAGGCCCTGGAGGTCTGGAATGGGAGTGGGTTGGAGCTGGGGCAAGAAAACTCTACTCCAAGCTAAAATGCGACATGCAAATCTTCACCGGGTTAAACAAACAGCCGAGCAAGCTGCAGCTTCAGCGGAGGTGGCTGTGGGGGCGGACGCCGCTCGCGCAGGTCTCTGTTTCCGAAGTTGTTACAATGTGAAAATAAGCGGCTTCGTGCAGCGTGTTGTATGGGCTGATGCCTCCCACCCCCACACCAGCCCCCTGCAAAACCCGGCAGATAATCAGTACATCCCACTGTTTAGTCATATTTGACAACTGGGTTAACCTGGTATCTAGGCGCTGGCGAAACCGTACAAAGGGTGCCCTCAATTACCACTAGAAGCTTCTGGCGTGAGTGGCACTTGTATTACCACCCGGGTCAGAGGCCAGAGCGACAATTAGGGAGTCACTTAGACCTCTGGGGGGAAATGGTGGGATGCAGCCAAGCCCTCCCAACAAGTCTATGGGTGTAGACCTGTAGGGAGAGGCCTATTTTACTCCTCTCTGAGAAGCTGTCCCTTCGCGCCCCCTCCTCAATGTGACTGTGAGTGTAAAACTGAATCAGTGGAATAAGGAACTGGATAGAAGACAAACGACAGTAATAAAATTGCAAGCGTGAATGATGGATAAAAGCTGAAGTTGTGCTCCGTAAGTAAGAGCACGGACACACAAAATGAGAGTTGACATTTTCCGTCTCCACTTGAGCCCTGCTGGTGTGGCCTCTACCTCGGCGCCCCCTTCCCTCCTGCCTCCTTTCCCACAAGCGGAGAGTGAAGTAGGACTGTCAGCCCCAACTTGCAACATCTCGGGATGGGTTGGGGGGAGGGGGCTTGTGGCTCTGTCTCAACGGTACTTAAACCTGGCTTGGGGTGTGTGTGTAAATTTTTAATTGCACTGTAATTTCTTCAGTCCCCAGCCAGCGCCCTCCCTCCCCCTTCGACACCCCCCTCCCCCGCTCCCTCCCTAGCTGACTTGACTGGCACGCGCCAGGAGCCCGGGCTCGGGCCCCTCGGCGCGTCTGATTGGCTGTGGGGCTGCTCCCGTCTGCTCTGCCTGAGCCCTCATTGGGCGAGAGGCGCAGCCAGCGGCACTTCAAAGCGGGTGCTCCTCGCACTTAGGCTGAGTTTAGCCGGCGGGAGCTCGGAGTCCGCTCGGCGCGAGCGCGGGGACGCGGGAACCGCGCGGGACCCGAGCAGTTTTTCCGAGCAGCAGCCAGGCTCAGCCCCATTCCCGGCCCCGCCGCGCAGCCCAGAGACCTGCTATGGCCACGTCTATACTTGGGGTAAGTCGCAAGTGTGGCAATGCATTTGCTTATTTTAACTGGAGTAATTTTTCGTTATGGCTTCTTGGGGTCCGTGGCTCCCGAGAAACTGTTGCTGCTGGACTGCAGCTTTAGCTTCTTTTAGCACTTTCCACATTTCCGGGACTGACTCTTTCCAAGTTTTTGGAATCCAGGAGATGCCTTTGCAAGAAAAGGATTTCTTAAGCAACTCCCTTTTTATTTGGTTTCAAAGAAGAGGTAGAGGTTTCTTTTCTTCCCCGAGTGATTTATACCCCATCCCCCCTTGCTTTGGGGATTGTTGCAATTATGCGACAGTGGTGGTTTCAGAAAACAGTCTTAATCCTTTTGCAGCCCATGTAGTCACGCTAATAAACATTTACATTTCCGCGGCTTCTCAGTTTGTCCGTGACTTTGAAATCCGTCGCTTGCCGCTCACCCTTGGATTATTGTTTTCATAATCGGTGGTGTGTGTGTGTATGTAAACATTAAAAACAACGTTTTCTATTAAAAAAGAAAAGTCGTAGCCACCCTTGGGAAGAGTGCTCCAAGTTTCGCCCTTTCCTGGGTTGCTGTTTCGGCCGCCTCCGCCCTCACCCAGTGTTTCTGGTCTTATGTGTTTACCTTGGCGCTTCACCCCGAAGGGCGACTTGGGGACTCCTGGGAGAGAAGCGGGCTTACGGCGACAACCCAAGTCCGGTTCTAGGCTAGGATTGCAGTAACTGAGGTGTGGAACAGGGAGGCATCTTTAATTTATAGCCTCACAGAAGAACAACTTTCCAGTGTCCGGACCTTCGCCCTTGTGATCGCCTCAGCCCGGCGCCGGGCACGGCGCATCGTCCGCGAGCGCGTGGGGAGGAGGCGCGAGCACGGGAATCACGGCCCCCCGGGACCAGTCGCGGGGGACGAGGCTGCTCACAGGTGCACTTTGTTTCTTCCCTTCACTTCCTCCTGCCTTCCTCCTCCTCCTCGCTCCCTCCCTCACCCCACCCACTCTAGGAAGAGCCTCGCTTCGGAACGACCCCGTTGGCCATGCTGGCGGCGACCTGCAACAAGATTGGCAACACCAGCCCGCTGACCACGCTGCCGGAGTCGAGCGCCTTCGCCAAAGGCGGCTTTCACCCCTGGAAGCGCTCCTCATCCAGCTGCAACCTCGGTTCCAGCCTCTCGGGCTTCGCCGTGGCCACTGGTGGCCGCGGCTCGGGCGGCCTGGCGGGAGGCTCGGGCGCCGCCAACAGCGCCTTCTGCCTGGCCTCCACCTCGCCCACGTCGTCCGCCTTCAGCAGCGACTACGGCGGCCTCTTCTCCAACTCGGCGGCTGCCGCGGCGGCGGCGGCCGGGGTGTCCCCGCAGGAGGCGGGTGGCCAGTCGGCCTTCATCTCCAAGGTGCACACGACGGCGGCCGACGGCCTGTACCCGCGCGTGGGCATGGCGCACCCGTACGAGTCGTGGTACAAGTCGGGCTTCCACTCGACGCTGGCTGCGGGAGAGGTGACCAACGGCGCGGCGTCGTCGTGGTGGGACGTGCACAGCAGCCCGGGGTCCTGGCTGGAAGTGCAGAACCCCGCTGGGGGGCTCCAGAGCTCGCTGCACTCGGGCGCCCCCCAGGCCTCTCTGCACTCGCAGCTGGGCACCTACAACCCCGACTTCAGCTCGCTCACGCACTCGGCCTTCAGCTCCACGGGCCTCGGCTCCTCGGCCGCCGCCGCCTCGCACCTGCTCTCCACCAGCCAGCACCTGCTGGCCCAGGACGGCTTCAAGCCGGTGCTGCCCTCCTATTCGGACTCAAGCGCCGCCGTGGCAGCCGCTGCTGCTAGCGCCATGATCTCGGGCGCTGCGGCTGCGGCCGCCGGGGGGAGCTCGGCGCGCTCTGCCCGCCGCTACTCCGGCCGCGCCACCTGCGACTGCCCCAACTGCCAGGAGGCGGAGCGGCTGGGCCCGGCCGGAGCGAGCCTGCGGCGCAAGGGCCTACACAGCTGCCACATCCCGGGCTGCGGCAAGGTGTACGGCAAGACGTCGCACCTGAAGGCGCACCTGCGCTGGCACACAGGCGAGCGGCCCTTCGTGTGCAACTGGCTCTTCTGTGGCAAGCGTTTCACGCGCTCGGACGAGCTGCAGCGGCACCTGCGGACTCACACGGGCGAGAAGCGCTTCGCCTGTCCGGTGTGCAACAAGCGCTTCATGCGCAGCGACCACCTGAGCAAACACATTAAGACGCACAACGGGGGCGGCGGGGGCAAAAAGGGCAGCGACAGTGACACGGACGCCAGCAACTTGGAGACACCCCGTTCCGAGTCCCCTGACCTCATCCTGCACGACTCTGGCGTCAGTGCCGCCCGGGCGGCGGCAGCTGCGGCGGCTGCAGCGGCGGCGGCGGCGGCGGCAGCGGCGGCCTCGGCGGGAGGCAAGGAAGCAACGTCTGGCCCCAACGATTCTTAGAGGCCAGGCGAGAGGCGCGAGCGAGCGAGCGAATAGAGACACCAAGAACGAACGAGAGAGGTTCGGAGGGCGAGTGAGCGGGGGACGGGAGGGCAGGGGCTCCAGTGACGACCCCGGGCCGGGACTGGGCGCGAGGCGAGTGGGGCTGCGGCTAGCCGGCCACGCCAGGAGCTCCCCTCCTCCGTCCGCGCCCAGACAAGAATCGAACGTGCGGTCCAGAAACAAAAGCAAACCATCCTCCGACACAAACACTTTTTAAAACTGTAACACACACACACACACACACACACACACACGGAGACCTACAACAAGCACGCATACTCACGCGCACGCACACATACATAGCACTCGCACAAACTTCTCGAGCGAAGAGCAATACACAGAAAGGCTCCTTCCTTCCCCACTGCCCACCTCCTTCCACTGACCTTCTCTTTCCTTTTCTTAAAAAGCAAGCCACCACCCAGCAAAGGACTGTCAGAACATTTGAAAACAAACGGGACCTATAAAAACACCCTTTGTGTGGATTATATATAAAATGCTCCAAGTCCTGCTTGATATCTACTTACAGTGAGACTTTTTTCCTTAAAAGAAAGGAAGCATCAAAAGGCTTAAGGTGAGAATTAAACTGGAAGTCTAGCGACAGTTTCTCTGTATTTCATAACATCTGTATAAATAGGGTTCAAAAGATTGTGTTCTCTTTTATTTTCTTGTAAATGTTCATTCAAATAGAGGTTTTTTTGGTGAATTCCTGAAATTCAGGGAGTTTTTTTAATTTTCTGATGCACTTTGTGAAAGTCAGTATATATGTAAAAGATATTTAAAATGTTGAGTTATCATTTCACTCACAACGACGTAAGTTAAAATCATCTAAAGAAATTAAATGCGTTTATCTGTATGAAGAAATCTTGACATCATATTTTCATTTTGGTATTATTAAAGGACTCTGAACAATACACTTCCTTTTTCTAAAACAAAATCCTGTTTCCCCCTCAATAACCTTTGCGTGGGTTTTTTGTTGGGAAAAAAAATTCCCTTAATGTTAGCTGTAGGTAATGTAAAGTTTATGTGGGTTATAAAAGCCATAATACATATACATTTTTGAGAAGTCAAAATTATTTATTTGTATATCAACAGCGTAAATTAAATTGGGTTATAAGAATGTGTAGTTGTATTACTCAATGGGAAGGCTCTCCAAAAGTGAAATTTTAAAACTCTGGAGCACCTAAAGAATGAAAAGGTCTTTGGCAGCTTTAACTGGGAAGGTGCTTACGCCTCCCGAAGGGGTCAGAAAAAACTCTGGTGGGTTTGTTTGTTTTTAAAAAGCGATTTAAAAACAATCTGTGAAAGGAAGAAGCTTTTAAAAAAGAAGTCTTTTAGCTCCCAAGGCCCTGTACGTTGGGAGGCAACTCAGGGGAATAAATCGCTAGAGTCAATACCCCGGAAAAGACATTTCATGCCTAAATGAAAATCTTGTTAAATGTTATTAATTTTGACTTAGAGCACACAGCAGCCCCCTGTGCCTTGTATTCCCTTATTAGGGATTCATGTCTTATCAAATATCTAATTAATCTCCTAGACATCATTTGTTCTGGCCAACTTTATCTCAGCTGGTCCAGGGGGAAAACTCCAAATATTCTCTGTGACAAAGCTCCCTTGAAGATCTTTTTAATTGTCTAAATTAACTGCACCAAATTTGCATGTCAAACGGTAAAGGGCAACCTGAGATAAAATGTAAACGTTTTAAAAGCCCCCAAACTAAGCACTTGATTTGATAACTGGGCTTTTTAATGTTATGGAAGACAACTGCTCCTTTCCTTTTCAAAGACGGCTGATCTATGCAAATAGTGAATTGGAAATGCCTAGGTCCCCGCGCCAGCAAATGGCCCTCGCAGGTTATTTGAATATCAGTGGCGCTGCTTCTGAAAAGGTTCAAGGATGCTCTCTGACTTCTTTGTGATTACTCAGTGCGGCGTCTTATTCTGAAGAAAAAAACTCAGGAATAATTAAAGGCTGGGATCAGGCCTGGGAACACGTTTGGGACAAGAATCTCATTTAGACAGTCTCTTTCAAAATAAGGCACAGTTAAATTGACCAGAAGGCAATTATTGAAATGAAAATTATTTTCACTCTCTTTGTCTTCTGACCACCAACTTAACAGCTCCAGTTTAAAAGAGGGAGAAAAGAAGGAGAGACGAAAAGAAAATTGGCAAATGAGATAATTTCGCAATTCGCAAAAATGTTAATTTAGAAAATAAAGTACATATTTACAGAATAAAAATATTTCTAAAAGACTTCCCACACGAGAGAAAATAGAAGCGAAGTCAGCAGCAATAGATTTTTTTTCTTCTTTTTTGATTACTGTCCATCTTGGGAACTTAAATGAGGGTTTTGATTTTTAGGAAACAAAAAATAAATTATTAACAATTAACAAAATGTTCTTTCGCAAACTGCTCTGAAAAGCCAAGCAGAAAAGTAGCGATAAAACAGAACGAAGGTCCCCAGCAGGGCGTTTGCAGCGTGAGGTTCAGCGGCTTCTTCCCTCTCCTTCTTGCGCTCCCCGCAGACTCGGCTGCCCCGCTCTTCCTCCTGAGTTTTTATTTACTTTGACCATTTTCTCTCCCCGCTCAAACTGTTCATAACCAGGACCCCCCACTCCCCAGGCGCCTTCTGGTTCGGGTCTTGTCTTCTGGGGAAACTGGCAGGGAAGAGTGCGTTTACTCTGGGGGCTTTGGGCCGAGGCGCTGGAGGCCCAGAGGGTGCCTGGCGCGTTTGGGGGCAGCCGGCTGGCGGCGCGGAGTGGAGGGTGTGGTGGGGTTTCCCGAGGAATGAGGGCGCCCGCGCGTCGGGTCCAGGCAGCTTTGTTTCTCGTTGATAATAAGGCTGATCAAAGGGCCTGGCCGTGCAGGTCTCGCTGGCCGCGCAGCTCCCTCCGCAGGCCAGTGATCAAGGCCTCTGCGCGCTGCCTCTGCCCCGCGGGTCAGGGGACGTCCATCACCGAGGTTCCCGGGAACGGCGGGCTGCGGCCCCGGCCCGAGCGTCCAGCCGGGAGACCCGAGTGCGCAGAACCCTAACCCGAGGGAGCGGGGCCCTCGCCCCCTGGCCGAAACCGACAGGCGAAAACACACCCCAGCCCCACTGCCCGCCCCTCCCCACAGCCCTAGGCGCCGCTGCGGATGCGGGGAACCTTGACCCGAGCGGCTGACGACCTAGCGGCCGGGGCTGAGCAAAATTGGGGAGAGCCCGCGTGCGAGGAGAGAGCCCATGAGCTAGCACACGAATTCGGTCCCCAACTGCGGTGGGGCCGCGCCTCCACAGGGCCACCTCCGGGCCCAGGCGGCCTGGGCCTCTCTGGCTCAGGAGCCCGGAGGAGCCGGGGGGGCCCAAGCGCAGATGAGGACAGCGGGCTGGAGGTCGGTGGGGGGCGGGGTCGGCGGCCGGGGGGCCCCGGGTCCCGCCCGGCCCGGGTGAGGGGCCAGGACATTTCGTTTCAGCCGGTTTCTCCCGGCGTTTCCTGTTCCGTAGCTTCCTGCGCTACACAGGAACGAAGACCAAGTTTTCCTCGGCCCTGCGCCCACTCAGCCTCATTCCACACCCTCCCCCTGCGGGTTCCTTTTCTGACGCTTTTTTCTCCCCTTGGAGTGAACTGGATCCTACCTGATGAGGAAAAAGAAAAGAGATTTTCTTTCCTCAAGGAGGGAAAACATTATTTTGATGAGATTAGATTGTGCACCTGAATGGCGTGTCTGGACATTCCGTTAAATCGTTACAAGTCGTGTAAAATTGAATTTCTTTTTATTCAGATGGAAACTTATTTATTTTAACTCTAATCTTATTTGCATCTATTATCTGTATTCACCAAGGCTCTCTTCCACTACAAAAATGCAGATGAAGTAAATCTCACATAAATCCCGCCCATTTGTGTAATTGGTATACTAAGTGTTTATTTTAAGTGAGAATAATTTAGCTACAAATTTTCTTAAGGAATAACATTCTTAACACATTAAAAAAACTGAAAACTCTGATTTGCTTTTATGTTTGACAGTAGCTCTTGATTCCCCTAAGAGGAGCGTGGCGAGTGCGGCTCGCGGGCGCCATCTAGAGCCCCGAGACGGGAGGACCGTGCCGTCTGCCCGGCTCGCGGCTATCAGCGCGGGGAGACCGGCTTTTGCAAGTCAGCTGCGGCAACCCAGCGAATCAAGCAAAGAAAAGCCAGGGCTTGTGATCAAGAGGGCGACGAGCCCCGCTATTGGGGGGCACTGGTTAGCAGTGGTTCCCAGGGAAGAGGGTCGTTTCTGGAACGTGCTAACTGAAAACCCAATCAAACAAAATAACGCCCAGTTGGCCCTGGTCTTAGAATTGTCGCATTTAATATCCTTTTCAAGGCAACTTCAGAGTCTTCCAACTTACGAGTTGAGAATGCTGAGCTCTGTCGGCGGCGACGTGGGCCCCGAGATGGGGGCCCAACCGTGGGCACAGCGCCCCTACGACCCATGATCCTGGGCTCCCGGCCGCAAGGCCCGCGAGACCTATCCGGGACTGGTTGGAAGCAAGCTGATTTTAAAGCAGGCCACCAGACCATTCCGCGTCCCCAGACCCCCTTGAAAGAAGAGGGAAGCACGGGACTCGGAGCTTTCGCCAGCCCGAGGCCGGCTGAAGCAGCCTTCCGCCTCGCCGTCGTCCTCCGGGCGGCCACCCCAGCCCGAATTGGGCGCCGGGTACGACGGGGCAGGCCGGACGGAGCCAGGCAGGGCGCGCAGGGCCCCCCAGGTCGACAAGAAGCCCCCGAACTCCTAGCCCCAGGCCTTCCCGAAGGGTGCGCACACCCTCCCGGAGCAAACCGACCCCTTTTGTCCTCACCTTTTCCCCTGGAAACCCAAATCTGAAACTGGGTAACAATGGGGGTGTTGGCTAATTTTCCCTCCTCTCTGTGCATCGCCCTCCCCCACCAACTCTTTCCCTCCTCTTCCTAGTCCACTCCCCCACCCCACCCCACCCCCATCCTCAGACGTCTTGAAGTGATTTCCTCCCTCTGCTTCTTGTCTCCCCCCTCCCCCCTCCCCCCGCATTTATTGTATTTTAATTTTAAAAGCGACACCTTCAAACCCTGCGCCCGAGGCGGCGGAGGCGTCGTCGCCCGCCGCAGCGAGAGCCGGACCAGGGCACCAGGGCGCCGGTCTCCCCGAATTCGCGCCGGCGAAACGCAGCGCGTTTCCGGGAACTCGCAGCCTCCTTTGCAGAGGGTAACTCGGCTGGGTTTGTATTTGCTGTTTTAATACAAACCCCGCCGCACTGCCTGTTTCAAAGATGTGCTAATTACTACTTGGATAGCAGGGCGCAAAGTCCTTGTCCATTTCCCAGTACAAAGTAGGTTGCTAGAAAATTTGAAATTGCCTTTCAGCCTAAAGCTGCCTTACCTGAATGTCATAATTACAGTAATTATGTACATCCAAATTACATGCTAATTAAATTAGAATCAAATCGTTCTAAATCGAAATCAAATGAGGTAGTGAAGAATTAATCAATGACAACATAAATAGAGAGCTTACTTCAGAGATATTTATTGTAACGATACAAGGAGGAATTTGATCTGAAAAAGTCACCTGTTTATTTACTTTCAAATTAGTAATCAGTTATTATCCCTTCTCCATAATTTTAACCGTTCAGTGTTATTTACCCCCCACTCTTCCCAGACGCTGGAGTTTATAGAAATATGTATGAGGTAAATACATACAGACATGCCTCCCCCATATAGTATTGATATAAATATATACAGTGTGTTTGCAACTCCAATTAAGGAGAAGGTTTCAGAATGTCCATGGGGACACATCCCTTCAGGGCCGGTTCTCAGGGACCCGGGAAAGCATAGTACCTCAGAGTTTTAGGTTTTCCAAAACCCTTGCACTCTCTTTCTTTGGAAATCCATGCTGGTGATTTTGCATTGTTTTGCAAGCATCTAACTATTTCTGGGTTACTCATTTATAAAATAAATGCAAAATGATAGGGTGTCTCCCTCAGTCCATTTTCTGTGCAGATTGCTGGCGAGAGTTGACATTTTCATTTTTTGCCCCTGGAGCGAGAGATTGGCACCGGCTTCACAAAGCGCCCTCTTCACCTGTGGAGCCCAAGCGACCAGAGAAATTCTCTCGCTTTCCTAAGCGCAGAAGGCGAGTCCGTCCTCGGACCCGCGCAGGAGAAACGCGCCGGAGGCCCGGCGAGCTTAGGCGGGAACTGGAGGGCGAGGGTTCTCAGCGGCCGGCCGGCCGCGCGAGGAAAGGCCTGGGAAAGTCTCCTGGGTGGGTTTGGGCCGGCGCGGTGCGGGGAGCTGCGCGAAGAGCTAACCCGGACGCTTGCCGGTTACCCCTCGTGGGTAGGGCGGCCAGCGGCCTCCTCGCGCGGGAGGCGCATCTTCTAGAAAGGACATGCAGTCCCTACTTCTCAATCACTCCGTTTGAGTTTGGGGTGTGTTCAAAAGGTTGCCAGTCGCGCGTCCAGAAGGCAGGCACCAGAGTACGCAGGGTGCTGTCGCCTCTGGGGATGGGAAAGAGCAACCCCAGCCTTGGACTCACCCTATCACTCGATTCCAGCCCCCTTCCAGCTTCCTTTTAGGGCCATGTCCTTGGAAGCCCCGCTCTGGTCAGCACCGGAGACCCCAGACCTCCACTTCTGCCCAACCCCTTCAGCCGAAGGCGCTAGGGTTTTCTATGTCCCCGAGTGGGGGAAGGCGGCTCACGGGCAGTTGGGGCCGGAGTGTGCGTTTCTTTCCATTCCAAGCTCTGCTTGGCGTTTCATCCAGAACCTTAGCCTCATTGTTGCTGCTACATTCTGGGCATTCTCAGGCTGATGTTAAGTGTGGCATGAAGGGATAAGAAAGAGGGAAGGTGGTGAGGAGTTATCTGCTTCCTTTTCTGCCAGCGGGAACCGGGTTTTAGAAGCCTCAGTTGGGAAAGCTCTCGGTGTTTCCCAAACCTTGCAGTTCCCCCGTCTTACTTGTTCCTCACAACTTTTTAAACCATTTCTCCTTTTTGATCTGAAAGCTCTCCCAAGGCCTACAGCTGTTGCCTGCCTTTCTTTATCTCTGTTCAAGAAGTGGTGACTATGGCAAAGGTTTTCTTTTTCAGAAAACCTACATAAGATTTTTAAATACCCTTTAGCTACTGAAGCTAAAAATGCAGCTTTCTTCCTGGTCTTAAGCACAGGCTGTGGAGGCTGCGGCCTTCCAGGCGTCCACCAGCGTCTTGGCCCAGTGGTCATTAGGTAAGGAGGAGAGTGCAGTGGCTCAGGTGGACTTTGAACTCTTTGAGGTTCAGTGCTAAAGCATACTAAATGTTCAGTGATTAAAACTGGGAAACGCCTGCTCCCAGCAGTGTGGACTGATCTGATTCACTATCAGCAAGCAGTCTCAGGGAACAACAAGAAAGGTCTCTTCAAGCCTTTCAGATAAAAAGCTTCCTTCAGATTACAGCCCTATGAGTCAAAACAAGATCTCCATTTCATATTGCAAGGTAAGCAGAGCTGCCACTATGCTGCAGCAACCTCTGCCTATTTTGGCATTTATTAAAAGAAATTATGACTAATTTACCACATAGACATTCAGATAAACAAGTCCTAACACAGCAAGTTGATCTTTTCTGGCCATTTGTAAATCCACAGCACCTCCTACAGGAATTAATTCGCTAGTGTTATGTTAAATGTCAGGATAAAGGAAGTGTGTGTGGGAGGGGGGAGGAGGGTGGAACGCCCCAACAGTGTGTCCCATGCCTCTCTCTGCAGTTCCAGGGCCATAGACAAATAAGAAATGCCTAGGTGTACCAAGATTTCTTTAAAATAACTTCTCTATTAAGGGTAAGAAGAATGACAAATTTCAGCAGACCGGTTTTCTTAAAAAAAAAAAGTCACTGCTGAGGACTTTTGTTTGTCTTTTTTTTCCCCCCAGCCTAGCTCACAGCAACCTCAAACTCCTGAGCTTAAGCAATCCTTCTGCCTCAGCCTCCCGAGTAGCTGGGACTACAGGCATGCGCCACCGTGCCCTGCTAATTTTTTCTATATATATTTTTAGTTGTTCAGCTAATTTCTTTCCATTTTTCTTTAGTAGAGACGGCATCTTGCTCTTGCTCAAACTGGTCTCGAACTCCTGAGCTCAAATGATCCTCCTGCCTCAGCCTCCTAGAGTGCTAGCCGTTTGAGTTCTTAAATCATAGATTCATTAAACTTGGAGGATTCTTTTTTGGCTTTCGGTACATAGAGGAATCTCTACACATGTTAGACATCCTTTTTATTATGAGGTTTATCTCTGGTTTCTACCTTACACTTCAAAAGCAAAAGTAGAATTAGACGCTAGTATTTTTATTTAAAAAAACACTTTCAATTATTTTATCCATATCATTTAAAATGTTACTCCATAATATTTAAAGCTGTTTGTTACCATGTTATGGTTGTACGTGAAAATGCTTCCCTTCTGTTTTTAAGTTCACAAGTTAGAATGCTCCTCCTCAGGGCTGTAGAGCACCCTTGGGTGACCAAGGCTGAAAGCAAAACAGCAAATCAACATCTTCTACAACTACATGAAAATTTTTATCAGAATTAGATGGGTAAGAATATTAGGGCTTTTGATAGTACTTTATAATTCCTCAATTTTAACAATGAAGGATAATGAAATCAGAGACCTAAAAAACGTCTTATGGCCACTTTATAAAGTTAAAAGTGGACCACACTTTTGTGAAAGTCAAATGAAAAAAGTGTAGGAAATGAAAACATATTTAATTCGTTTTGAATTACAGGATGCATTTCAACATTTTTCTTCATGAACACTATATTGCTTCAGAAACTCTTTAAGGCAGTAAGTATTGCATAGGTTTTGACATGATAAAAATTATAAAGTCTAAAAAGGTGTAAGGGAGAAAATAATCACTGCAACACTGATGAACTCAAGGTGTAAATTAGCAGTCTTTATCAATTTCAAATGCATGAAAGCTTTTTTTTTTTAAGAGAAGGAAAGGGATCTTTGAGGTATACTGTAAGTTATTAAAGAATACTGTAGAAGGAATTCAAGTTCCTCCCTCCTCCAACTCTCTTAAAAGCTAAATAATCAAAAGGGTTGCTTACACCTTTATTCAGCTTCTCTTAACTCAGAGGACATTTGTTATGTGTGTACAAGGCAAGGCAAAGGCATATATATCAGACTATGTGGAGTGGTTTTACTTAACTCTTTACTTTCTCACAGAATTTGTGAAACTGTGACTGCCAACTATCAAAATCATCTAGTATTTCGTTTGTTATTAAATAAGAGATGTTTTAACAATATTGGACCTTGATAACAAAAATATTTGTGTCCATGCTGTGAAGTATGTTTTTTGGAATTTCATGTTACCTGTAATTTGTACTAATTTTTTCTATAGTTTTTCTTTACCACATCCCTTGAAACACATGGGAAAATTTGCAGCACAATTTAAATATGCCTTATACTCATGAAACATATCAAAATGGTTTGCATTGTTTCACTTGTGACATTATGCAAATGCTTAACCTTTTGAAGTAAAATCTTTAATAGCTGCATGCCAGTAGTAGTAGTAGAGAGGCCGTTTGGGTAGGCAGAATAATGGTCCCTCAAAGACGTACAAATAAATGTTCTAACCTCTGGAACCTGTGAATATGTTACATTACATGGAAAAGGGGAATTAAGGTTGCAGATCGAATTAAGGTTGCTAATCAGTTGATCTTAAAATAGGGAGATTACTGCAGGATTCTTCAGGTGGGCACAATGTAATCACAAGAGGCCTTAAAATTGGAAAAGAGATGCAGAATGTCGAAGTGTCAGAGTGATTAGATGCGAGGAGGACTTGACTCCCCTTTGTTAGCTTTGAAAATGGAGGAAGGGGGCCAGGAGAAAAGGAAAGCCGGTGGCGTCTAGACACTGGAATAGGTGAGCAAACATACTCTCCCCTAGAGCCTCCAGAAGGAACAGTTCTGCTGACACCTTGATTCTATCCCAGTGAAACTCATGTCAGATTCTGATCTCTAGAACTGTTAAAATGATACATGTAGGTTGTTTTAGGTTCGAGGTAATTTGTATGGCAGCACAGAAAACAATTACCTCATCCAAATGTAAATAGCTTACTCTGTAGAACGAAACACCTAAAGGGAGTTTAAAAGTCTTAAAGAGATATTAATCAATCTATTGTTTAATTCATACTGGTGAATTTCAACAATGATTATTAGACTTTGCTTTAAGCAAATTCAAATCTTAAAAGTAAGAGCAAATTTGAATTGGAAAAAAAAGAAAAATTATACCCATTCAATGTACTGTCATTCTTTTAATGTTTCAGAACAAAGGAAATGTCACAGAGTTATATGCAGTTTTTATCTGGTATAGGGCACAAGAAACAGTTACCAACAGAAAATATTTCTATAGCCCCAAAATAGATTACTTACAAATATTTGCAAAATTCATTCTTACGTTACTCATGTACTTTTCTACTTAAAATGACAGTGTACAGAAATGAAAAATTAAAATAGAGCTTTTTTATTAGAAAGACAATAGTACATAATTTAGCCCTTGCTAAAAAAAAAAGTATTCAATAAGAAGTGGAGATATTTTTATTCCCATGTAATAGTCACATACAGTCTCTCTTTATTCTCTCTCTACTTCTGCTTCGTTCTCTTTGTGTCACTTTAGCATACTTATCTCCTGAGTGCTCTCTGTGCATTTTTTCCCCTCTGTATGTATCTGTGCCACGGCTTCTGGTGTCATTTCTTCTGTTCCGCTCTTCACTGGGACTTTGCTGTGGCCGTTTTCTTATCTCCCTTTTCTTATAACTAGCAGGACTTTGGCTCCGGCTTCTCCTACTCCGCTCATCCCTGTTGCGGCTTCTACTGCTTCCCTCATTTCTTTCAGATCCTCTCTTCTCTGGGCTGTGATTACGCCTTCTCGACTTTTTGTCAGAATCAGAATGGCTCCATTTGCTGTTCTCCCAAGAACTTTCTTGTTTTAAAAACCTAGGCTTTTCCTTGTTACTGTGACTGCTAGAAAGTTCTTCATCAAGTTTTCTCTTCTTAGACTTATCCTTCTCTTCAGAATCACTGTTGTTATGCCCTGAACATTTGTTTTTCTTTCTTTTCTTCTTTTCCATTTTTTTTGATTTGTCATCACTCTCACTCTCACTACTGCTTTCTGAAGTCTCAGATGAGGAAGAGGAAGAGGAGGATGAGGAAGAAGAGGAGGAAGATGATTTGCTTTTATGTTTCTTGTGTTTACTTCTACTCTTCTGAAACTTTTTCTTCTTTCTATCTTTTTTCCTTTTCTTTTTTTTCTTCTCAAGTCGATCCAATTTCCTGTAATTGGGAAAAAAATAGTAATAGACTGAAAAATAGTCCTTTCACTAACTATAACATGAACAGAAAATATATTTTCTTAGAAGCTATTAAAATAGTATCTACATATGAACACATTTACTTTATTAAATGACAAACCACTTTCTTCCTTTTAAATTATTCAAGGCATGTACACAGTAAGTTTAAATTATAAAATTAAACACATTAACCCAATTCTCTGACTATATTTTGTCAATAGTAATGACTATTTAAAAAAAAAAAAAATTAGCCAGCTGCAATGGCTTATCACTTGAGCCCAGGAGTTCAAGTTAAGGCTGGGCAATGTAGTAAAGACTCCATTTCTAAAATATATAAATTAATTAAAATTTAAAAAAATTCTTACTGAGTCAGAATTTGAAATTATATAGCACTCTAAATAAATGGTCGTTCTCATCTAAAGAAAACCCGTGAAAGGTGTATAACATCAGTTGGATCTACTATACACTCAAATATATAGCTATAATCAGATGAAAAATTAATTTTACATGTGTACTATTTTAAAGCATGGAAATATTAATCAACATTACATTATCAAAATTCAAGAGTATATAGTCTCCAGAAATTCTGAATAAGGATACATTTTAAAATTTTGGCATTCTTTTTTTGGCTTTTTAAAATAATGTAATTATATACTAGTTTTCAACAATTGTTTAGTTTTATAAATAATAGGACAATTCTGTTACGGTATTTTGAATTTCTAAAGAGTACTTGACATTCTCAGAAGAGTACCTTGTTTATGTGATATGTCTGAGTTACTCTGAAAATAAAACTCTGGGTTCTGTCCAGCCATTCTCAAAACTACACATATTGAAAACATCATGAGCTCCCTCTATTGGACTCAGCAGACATTTTTTGGGTTCTTTAATCCAGAGGCAGTGTGTTTAACAAAATTCATATTTACCTTAAATTTAAGCATTCTTTCTGCACTCCTCATAAAATTTTACAAAATGTAAAAAAAAGAAAAAAAAATACATGGCCAAAAATGTTTCCTAAGAACTGTGTACAAAGACAAATTATGAAAAGTAAAGCTAAAAATAAGTCTATTTCCAAATTAAGTGTTTTGAAAAGTGCAACAGTTTTGTGGTATAATCTAAGTATACAATCTTAAACTCATTTTCATATTATTGAAAAGAAATACAAAATTGTATTAGTATAGCTGAAGAATAAATCAATAAATATGATGCATGGTTTAAGCACTTTCATGAGTTCTCAAGATCAGAACTGAATATAATATTAAGATGAAACAAAGAAAAAATAAATTTATTAAGTATATACTTTTAAATTACCTGAGAAGTTTCTGTTTTTGTTTGGTTGTTAGTGACTTTAAAAATTCAACTTCTGGATCTTCTTCACCCTCACTTGCAACATACTCCTGAGTCAACAAAGATATTAAATTGCTAGATTTCAAGACAAGTTAGTTAACAGATAGGAAAGAAAATATTTGTAAATAAGATGTTTTGTATTAGGGGCACACAGCAGATGAATATGAAATTTTGGATTGGGAAGCGGAAGGGAATTAAACCATTGTTTTGTAATCTACATGCCCAGGAGGATCATAATAGACTAAGAGGTTAACATGACTGCTTTGCCAGCACTAGGAAACTTTATCAGGAAGAGGACAACAGAGAAACATTAAGAAAACATTTATACCATAGTTTCCACTCTCTATTGCTTGAATTTAAACACTTGCCAGTTTAAATATTTTATTTTTAACTTAATAACATATAAAAAACAAGAAGATCATAAACCTTACAGAAAGGTCAAAATATCCACAATTTTAGCTTTTATTATTTCAATAATACATTATCAAACATATGATAACATAGCTTTTCAAATGCAATCATTTTCTGGATTTATGTATAGTTTAATAAGTTAAAGAAGTTTAAAATATTTTCTATAATTTCTAGAGGTTTATTGTTATATACTTCTTCCCACTGGTTCTATGTAATGTCACCTCAGGGGCAATGTTAAGAGGAAGGAGAAAACAACAACCTTATCAGTTGTTCAGTTATATATCGTATCCACATAAACCCCGAGGAACAGTTTCATTTATTAAAGTATAGGTTTACAAACAAGTTCTCATTTAGGTTAAAATACTAAAGCAGCAAAATCAAAATACATTTTGGGCATTTTCTTTGCTCTGTCTTACTTTCCTATGGATATATGCATATTGGAAAACATTAAGTAGCAATTCACAAGCAATCACATTTAGATTTATAGACATTTTCAGCTTACTGATAAAAAGATCATTACCTGTGATGGATCATTTGCGGTCAAGTTTCTCCCCAGTACATTTCGTTTCAGTGCAAACCCACTGTTTCTCATCTCCGCTATTAGCTCCGAGGGGTGCATCGATGGCCCTGTTCAAAAAAAATCACAGTTTGAATGTATCATTTATATCTCTCTACCTTTTTCGGACTCCACAGTAGGAATGCAGTTGAAGCTTTGTTAAGTAAAATCACAGCTAAATCAACTCAATAATCTTCTGCTGAGCAAATAATCAGATATGATTTTCTAAAACAGCAGTCTGGAGATTCAGAATAGAAAATAATTGCATTTTTCTTTATGTGCAAGGGGAGTCTCTTCTTATGTAACTTTGTCATCTTGAAAAAGATACATTTATATCTTGTCTGGTTGGCAATTTTTAGTATAAAATCAAAGCAAAATGATAAAAAAACTACAACTGAATTTTTATTAGTTATTCTCTAAGAATTCATTTAAAAGAAATCCTTTTAAAAGAGTATGAGCAATTTATTATTCTAGTTTGGAACTCAAAATCCATCAAGCTTATTTATCAAATACCAATACTGAATACATTGCCACGTGACTGCTAATCAACACATGCACACATACACCCTGCTCCCTGTGAGTAACCATCAAGCACTTTAGTTAATCTTGCTTATATAAAGTCAGATTTTGAAATGTCTAGTTAATTAGTTTGAGGTTGGTGACAGGCAATTTTAGGCTTGCTACAGGTGTGTATGTTTTATATTTTTCAAAAACTGATTCCACTTTTGTAAAAGCCCAAACTGAAAAGGGAGCTTCTTTTTGGTTCCCAAATATGAAATAACAATAGATATATTTTTAAAAAATGTTTTTAAAAGTCTGTCCCCTTCTCTCAAACATGAGGTTTATGTAAGGTAGAAGACTCTTTCCTCTTCTTCTTGTTTATTTTTATTTCATTTTGTTTTGTCTGCAGGTAGCACACTAATGATAACATTTCATGGCAGCTATTTAAAGTTTCTGGCCTAAGTCATCTACATCGGCTTACATGAACTACCCTGGGTGATGTATCTGTACTATAAGGAAGAATGAGATAGTTACTGCTGACAAGGAGTAAGGGAGGGTGGACATAGGGAAATATTCAGAAACAGATTTTCTACTTCGCTGATTACTTTGTCTATTTCTTTTTTTTTACTGCTTTATTTTACCACTTAATTTGCACGTGCACCTGCCTGCTACCATGGTAAGCAAAAAGCAATCAATTCAAATCTGTTTATTTGTCAATAGCAGCTTTTGCAAAAAATTTGGTGGGAAAAGTTCAGGTATAAGTTAATATCTTTTATTGAGTTCTCTGGGCATATATCCATTATATGCATATTACCAAGAACAACTGAAAGTTTGTTCTAAGTATTAGGGAGATGATAGGAAAAGACTGTCTATTAATGGAGTATGGGGAAGTTATTAATGATGTGATGCTTTATTAATAAAGGAAAGAAAGCCTTATTTAGAAAGCCTAAAAATAAAACAAAATCACCATAAAGCAGCATTTTTATTTCATTATATTATTTTAAAACAATAGAGGATCGATTTGATTTTTCTTCTATACAAGGCATTTAATTCCTATGGATTACTTTAATAACCCTTTATTCAATTTAGCTGCTAATATTGATAATAAAATCTCAAGTAAAATTACATTTTAAATATTAATACTGGTTGCCTCTAAATGGCATAAAAGTGCTCATATAATTAATGGCTTTCAATGAATAACAGAATGTTCAGTTTGGTGGCTTCTCAAATTTCACACGCAGAAACACAATTTATAAAGTAGAAAATGTCTCTTCTGAAGTGTCAAAACTACATTTCCTTGTTAATAATTTTATTAGATGTCAAAAGAATTCAAACAGCAACCATGCTAAGAATTAGGATAGAAACCACCTCAGTAAAAGGTCAAACAGCTTGGCCAATTGATGGAGGTTATACTAATTTCATCAGTTTTCCATCACAAGATGGGTAATTTATTTTTATTTATTTATTTATTTTTGAGACAGAGTCTTACTCTGTTGCCCATGCTAAAGTACAGTGGTGTCATCATAGCTCACTGCAACCTCAAACTCCTGAGCTCAAGCGATCCTCCTGCCTCAGCCTCCCAAGTCGCTAGGAGTACAGGTGCATGCCACCAAGCCCTGCTAATTTTTCTATTTTTATTAGAGATGGGGTCTTGCTCTTGCTCAGGCTAGTCTCGAACTCCTGGCCTTAAGTGATTTCCCCAAAGGCGGGTAATTTTAATAAAACATTTTAGAAAACATGCCTTCCTTACGGTACTTCCAACAAACTCAAGAAAATGATCTCTTTCCCCAGTGTTACAGAGATTACAGAGATTATAAAACAAACATTATTCTTCTAAAGGCATTTATATTTCTCTAAAACCTCAAATGAACTATTTGTGTAGTACATAAACTTATTATAGTATACTTCACATTGTAAGACTTAAATACAGTACTAGTGAAGTACCTGACAAAGAGTACTCAACAAACAGTAATTATTTTTATATTTTATGTCTTCATAATAAAAAATGCTTTTAAAAATGCTTTTAATAGTCATATTTTCAAAATCCAGTCTTATTCGCATATTTTTTTACTTAAGCCTTCTCCTATCATCGAGTTCTGGGTTTAGGAAATTTGACAAGTCAGGTTGAATGAAGATATATTTAGCAAATATCTTCATCCTTTCATGTCATTGTGACAGTGGCTAAGTAGAGTTAAATTGATAGAAATGATCCCAGCTCTCTGAGAACTCAAAATTTAGTTGACATGTTCAAATGCAAAATAACTACTTTTATGTACGGTGTCTTAAAATTTTAAATCAGCTGCAGCTGGGTCTTAGGAATGTTTGGCTTATTCTTAAATTTACTATTACAGAATAATTCTGAATTCAGAAAAAGGGCATTTGTTCTAAAATGCAGGGTTGTGAGGGCTCCTCTCCAGATCATCTCACCTAAGCTAGGCTAAGCCTCCACAGCATGAAAACCAATGTTCCAACTTAGAAAAGCAAGTCCACTGAAGAAACTGCTATAAACATTTGTTTATTTCACAAACTTTCCTTGCTGTGATATGGATAAGTATCAAAATACCAGTTGTGACAATGATGTTCAGTTCCATGTCCCAATTAGACCCAGACTATTTTCTACTAGAAAAATACCATGAAATCAGTGTCACAAAAGAAAAATTTCCCAGGTGAATTATGTTGTGCAAAATTATGTACGTAAAAGGCTTAATCTACTCATTAAGAGTATTTATTTTTATAGAACTAAACAAAAACAGTGGAAGGTTAAAAAATGTTTTCTAGTAAAACAGGTATTTCATTAGAGAATAATAAATGATATTAAAAGTCCTGAGGAATAGCCATATTCCTGACCCTACAATCAGAGGATAGCAGCCCAGGTGAATGCCACAGATGGCACAGCCAGGGGACTAATGCTGAAGGCAAAGATACTTGTTGCATTTCACCGCCAACACTAGGTCCACTTGTTCTTCCCAAGGTCATATGAATCTTCCATTCAAAGTTCATCATTCTTTTCAAACAATGCGTTATCACCTACAATTTTACATATTAAGAGGGAGAAGAGAGAGCAGTGAGTTGTACCTTAGGTAAGGCTAAATTAGAAATGCCTTTCCCTCCTTCCACCAAATTTAACACATTAACTTATTGGATGCTGTTGTTTGCTAAAACCAAATAGCTATTCCTAAAGTGAATATAGTTTTGCTTGCTATTACAGTGGTGATCTATTTTTCTTCCTTCTCATTATATATGTGTGTGTGTGTGTGTGTGTGTGTGTGTGTGTGTGTGTGTGTGTATGCGCGCGCGCACGTGTTTGTTTTAATTTAACTTTATACTATGGAAAATTTCAAACCTATATCACACGGCTTCAACAATATTTTGCTATTCTTGTTTTATCCATTACCTCCAACTTTCTTAGTTTTTGGTATTTTAAATAAAATCTCAGATATCACTTTGATATGAAGTCACCAGCAAATAAGGACTAGTTCTTAAAACCTCAAGACCTTTATTATACCCATCAATGTTGGTAATTTAAAAATATCTGATATTCAGTCAACATTTAGATTTCTCCAATTGTCTCAAAAGTATCCTGTTATAGTTGGTTTATTCAAATTAGGATACAAACAAGGTCCACACATTGCACTTGGTTTATAGATCTCTAAAGTCTCTTTTAATTTAAAAAATTTACCCACCTTTCTCCCTACAAACGCTATTGATTTGTGGAAGAAAATGGATAATTTGTTCTGCAGATTTCTCACATTCTGGATAGAATATTTAACATATTCTAGTTCTTGTATTTCCTGTAAATTGGCAGCTAAATTCTAAAGGCTTATTATTAAATTATTTTGGTACTTTATACCACATACTTAGGGGGAATATACAGAAAGTCTTCTAAAGGTTGGATTCAGAAAAATGACAGCTGAAAACAAATTTCTGACTAATGAAAACACATTTCTACCTAAAGAAAAAGGCTGAGACTCCTACCTGATATGTTCTTGTAACCACTTTCATCATGTATTTATTGCAGTCACAGTAACAGTAGTATAACCTTCAACCCCAAACATTATCACAAATAAAAATGATATTTCCATGAAAGTCAACCTTCTGTCCTTTTTTCTTTCCTAAAGTTAAAGTGACTGTATCTAGTGAATAAGACAGTCCCTGTCACTAAATGTAAAAAGGATAACTAGAGACACTAGTATAGCATGTGATCAAGAGGGAGATCTGTGTCTAGTGGGAATTATCAAGAATTACCTTATATTTTATTTCTAATATTACCGTAACCTTTCTGCTTTTAAAAAAACTTACAGAAAGTTATCTTTAAAAAAGACTAAAAAAAGGGGTGCAGTAGGAACCTGCAGCATAAGACCCAGGAAAAAAGTGAACAAAGCTATTAATAAAGTGTGTGGGTGATTTTTATTTATACAGATGAGAATGTTTTATGTATGATTTTCTAAAGGTTATGCAAGAACCATTTGTACTGAATTGTAATAAAACTGTTCCATACTGGGAATTTCCCTGACACACTGCCAGTTCGTCTGAGTGGAGGCTGGAAACAATAGGGTTTCTTATGCCCTTATCCCAAGTTCCTATTGAAGACAGCTAACTGATCTCTATTAAAACACACAATGTAAAGAAAAAAATAAACATTTCATTTTAGTCTATGTGTCTGGAAAATACATACAGGAAAGGAAATGTGAAATTGTCCTTATTGTATGCTAATAAAAATCAGTTTATTAAAAACAACCTTGCCTTACAGAATCAATATAAAGACATGACATATATTTATGTCTTTATTACTTATATTTCCAACTGACTTATATATATTTTAATGATGATACATCCAGCAATAATAAAGTTAATTCATAGCCTTAGAGGACTAAGGAAAGTGATTTGTGTTGTGATGAATGTTAAATATTAGAAATTAGCATCATGTTTTCAAGAAGTTATGGGAACATGAATGCTCTCGAAAAGTTATGCATCCATCAACCTCAAAAACATGTTGAATCAAAGAAGTCAGGCCTGGTACAGTGGCTCACACCTGTAATCCAAGCACTTTGGGAGGCAGAGGTGATAGGATTGCTTGAGGCCAGGAGTTCGAGACCAGCCTGGCAACATGGCGAGACCCCACCTCTTAAAAAAAAAATTAGCTGGGTGTGGTGGCATGCACCTGTAGTCCCAAACTACTCTCTGGAGGCTGAGGCAGGAGGATCGCTCCTGGTCACTGTACTCCAATCTGAAAAACAGAGAAACACCCTGTCTTGGGGGTCGGGAAGGAGGAAGTCAGAGACAAAAGAGTACATACTGTATGATTTCATTTATATGAAGTTCAAGAACATGCAAAATTAATATATGAGATTAGAAATTAGAAAAGTGGTTGTGGGAGGAAGCAACAGACTGGAAAGACACAGAAGGGCATTTTCTAGGGTGAAGGCAATGTTTTACAGCCTATGGGGGATGTCGGTTATCTGGATGTACACATTTGTCAAACTCTCTGCCTAAGACCAATGCGTTTTACTTTAAAAAAAAAAAAAAGATTACACATGATATTTTAAATTAGTCAGCAGTAACTACTGAGCAACTGTGGTACCACAGCCCAGTGGTTCCCAACCTTTTTGGCATCAGGAAAAACAATTTTCATGGAAGAAAATTTTTCCACAGACTGGGGGTTGAGGGGGTTGGGGGTGGGGTCTGGAGCTCAGGCAGTGATGCATAGCCTGGTTCCTAACAGGCCACGGGCCAGAGGTTGGGGACCGCAGCTATACACTGTCATTATATCTACACATCATCTCTCTCTCTCTAACTATGAGGAGAGCCCTGCATAGGGAATTTGAACTTATATGTCCCTAGTATATAACACAGAAAATGATTTTAAAAATCACTGTGTATTATTGAGAGAACTTGGTTTTTGCCTTCAGATTTATAATATTTTTGGGAAAATTAGTTCAGAGGAAAAACAAATTGTAAATTTGTATTACAAGATATATTCAGAAGAGATGTTAAACAGTAATGCTTAGAATAGTTAGCAAAGGCTTTTCTTTCAGTCACTCACTGAACCAATGAGAGGAACACGAAGGTTCATGTTAAGTTTATTAAGTATGATTTGGGTAGAAGAATTAATATTTACTAGGTGGACTAAATTTTATTCATTCTCCTTTTCCCAGGTAATCAGAAGCTAATTTTCTTTACTTGAAGCTGGCAGACCTTGAGCAGATGAAATGATGGTAATAGGAAGAATCGTGTAAAAGAGAGTTATGACTGTGATGGGAGAATCGTAATACTCCTTTGAGATTATGGGAAGTGTAGCCTCTACTATCCCACACATGCCTTTAACACAGGGCCGAGCATCTACTGACAGGACAGGATTATAATTAATTTGTTCAAGTCAATGGAATTTCAAGGAACAGCCACTCTAACAACAAATTTAATCACTAAATTATAATAATGCATATAAATAGTTTGAAATAATAACTGGTAATCACTTAAAATAAAATAGCCAAAATTTAAAAGTACTAATAAAAGGCCGGAGTGCGGTGGCTCATGTCTGTAATCCTAGCACTCTGGGAGGCCGAGGCGGGCGGACTGTTTGAGCTCAGGAGTTCGAAACCAGCCTGAGCAAGAGCAAGACCCCGTCTTTACTTAAAAATAGAAAGAAATTAATCGGACAACTAAAAATATATAGAAAAAATTAGCCGGGCATGGTGGCACATGCCTGTAGTCCCAGCTACTAGGTAGGCTGAGGCAGTAGGATTGCTTGAGCCCAAGAGTCTGAGGTTGCTCTGAGCTAGGCTGACGCCACGGCACTCACCTGGGCAACAGAGTGAGACTGTCTCAAAAAAAAAAAAAAAGGATAATAAGGGAATGTTTTGAACAATTCTGTGCCTAGATATTTGACAACCTATGGGCCAATTCCTTAAAAGACACAATCTGAAAAAACTCACACAAGGAAAAATAGACAATCTGAATAAGTCCATACCTATTAAAGAAATTGAATTAATAATAACTTTCCAAAACAGAAAGCATCAGGCCCACATGGGTTCACTGTGAATTCTATCAAACATATAGGAAGGAAATTATACCAATTCTCTACAATATCTTCCAGAAGACAGAAGGAATACAAACAGGCCTCAATTTTACAATGGTTTGACTTAAAATTTTTCCAACTTTATGATGTTACGAAAGTCACATGCATTCCATAGAAACTATACTTCTCTCACGATGCTGGGCAGTACCAGAGAACCCTCAGTCGACCATGCATTTTCGACTTAGGATTATTTTCAATTCTGTACTTACTAACTCATTCTATGAGGCCAACAGTAAAATAGAAAACTACAGACCACTCTCTCTTACAAACATAGATGAAAAATCTTCAACAAAATCCAGTGAATCAAATCCAACAAAGTAAATGATAGCAGGCAGATTGGGGAAGAAGATCAGAATTCAAAGTATTGTACTATTTCAGATGGTAGAATGATTGAGGGATTTTTTCCTCTATTTTCAATTAATTTAATGTTACATTATTCCTATAATATAAAAAATTCATGAAATTTGTGAAATGGGGAAAACCTGTTACATATTCTTATAACTAAAATATATTTCTTTTAAATCTAAATATTAATACAGTGAAAAAATAATACATTAATCCTAACTTAGAACCAAGTTTTGCAAACACTAATGTGGGGTAAATCTACAAAGTATAAAACCTTATCTAGGTTATTAATAAGAAGGAGCACCGAAAAAATGTCTGATTACATACAGATTAAGAAAATATCTAAAACTGACACAAAGCCAACCAAAGCAATTTAGAGATTATAGTGTTGGCTGAGTACAGTGGCTCACACCTGTAATCCTAGCACTCTGGGAGGCCAAGGGGTGGGGGGAATTGTTTGAGGTCAGGAGTTTGAGACCAGCCTGAGCAAGAGTGAGATCCAGTTTCTATAAAAAAATAGAAAAAATTAGCCAGGTATGGTGGCATATGTCTGTAAGTCCCAGTTACTCAGGAAGCTAAGGCAAGAAGATGACTTGAGCCCAGGAGTTTGAGGTTGCAGTGAGCTATGATGAGGCCATTGCACTCTAGCTGGGGCAACAGAACCAAGACTTTCCAAAAAAAAAAAAGAAAGAAAAAGAAAAGAAAGAAAGAGAGAGAGAGAGAGAGAGAGAAAGAGGAAAGGGAAAGGAAAGGGGAAAGGAAAGCAAAGGGGAAAGCAAAGGGGAAAGGACAGTAGAAAGGGGGAAGAGAAAGGGAAAGGGAAAGGGGAAGGAGAAGGTGAAGGGGAGGGGGAAACGGGGAAGGGGAAAAGGGAAAAGGAAGGGAAAGGGAAGGGGAAAAGGATAGTGTTTTAAGGCACAAGAGAACCAGGCAGCTTGACAATGGATGTATCAGGACAACAACTACACAAGCATATATGATACATACGATTCCTGATTCCATTCTCCAACCACTTAATACCTCTGTTTAATATATTAAGGCTAAAAGATACAAATATCCTGTGCCACAAAGAAGGGGGGAAAAATCAGTCACGAAATACATTTCAAATTAATCTGACAGGTATTAAATGCCTATTATGTATCAGGTACTGACTGCATGAAGGATGATAGGAATAAAAAATAAAATTTTAAAAAGACATCAATTCTAGCCCTCAAAAAAGCTCTTATTTTAGTAGAGAAGACAAACAAATATATTACAACACAGTAAAATGCAACCAAATCAAAAAATACAAAATAAAGAAGCTCAGAGCAAAAATTAATTAACTTATCTGGAGACAAATTCTCAGATAGAATAGAAAATAGAAGTGAATTCAACAAGCGAAAAAAAAAGGTGTGGGAATTTCAGAAAAAGTAAACAATAAAACAGGCATGACCAGATGAAATGGCACGTTTCAAGAACCATCTTATTACTAACAAAGTATCAGGCACAAGGGAAGAAAGAGAAAACTGAACAGAGAGGCAAAGGCAAGATCATAATAAAATGCTTTTAATATCAGGCCATAACCCTGGAATTCACCTTACTGGCAGATGAGAAGGAGGTAGCAAAAAACTAAGAAAAGAAACATCACAAAAGATCACAATGAGACTCACATTTTTAAAAGTTTATTCTAACAACAAGGAAGACAGATGGATTAGAGGGGGCTTTAACATGTACACAATGAAATCCAGTTTGGCAAACTACAACAGCTAAGACAGGAGAATGGCAATGGAACCAAGGAAATAGATTTCAAAAATCCATAAGACTTTCAGTGGCAGGGGACTTTAAAAACACAGAGGATGATTCCAGGTTTTTACATTTTGACAAAAGAACGAAAAATGAAATACGAAGTGAAGAACAGGTTTTGAAAAGCTAGATTTAGTTTCTTGTACACATGGTGATCTTTTACCAAATCACAGAAAATATCTAGTTAAAGTAGTATATCTCAAATTTTATTAATATTTAAAAGAAAAAATCTCAGGGCTCACACTATTCCTGTGTTAACTTTAAATTATAACATTTTATACATATAATGCCAGGTATAAACCTCTTATGCTTATCACTCTTACGCAACTATAAATCTACAATTTAAATCCAAGTATCAAACAATGAACTTCTGTTTTAAGTAAAAATTAAAATACCCCTACTGTTAACCATATCACCGTGTCTTGGCTGCTACTGCATGAGACCTTCTGAGATGTGCTTGCGTACACAACCCATGCCCACGTTTTCTTATTCAAACTATGGCAAAACCTTCATTCCATTAATGCACCATCATGACAGCTGTGACCTTCCCTTAGTACAAATGCATCATTTCCTTATTGTCTGTCTACTCCATCAAATATGAACACCCAAATCACCAGGCAAGTCACAAATATACAATTTTTAAGTATTAAAACACAAAACTTCTCTGGGAGGCTGAGGCGGGCAGATCGTTTGAGCTCAGGAGCTCAAGACCACCCTGAGCAAGAGCAAGACCCCATCTCTACTAAAAAAAAAAAAAATAGAAACAAATTAGCTGGACAACTAAAAATATATACAAAAAAATTAGCCGGGCATGGTGGTGCATGCCTGTAGTCCCAGCCACTCGGGAGGCTGAGGCAGGAGGATCGCTTGAGCCCAGGAGTTTGAGGTTGCTGTGAGGTAGGCTGATGCCACTGCACTCTAGCCCGGGCAATAGAGCGAGACTCTGTCTCAAAAAAATAAATAAATAAAACAAAACACACACACACACACACACACACACACAAAACTTAAATTCACATACATCTTTCAGAACTCCTTGAATTAATCTACAAACTCCTGGTAGGAGGTCTACAAGAAATCTAGTTTGAGAAACATTTTCATTAAACCTTTATCATTTGCTACATCTTATCTGCTAGAAAACAGACCTGGGAAATACATATGAAGCAATCCAATACTAAATAAAACACTGGGAAACAGTTGCCCTTATTGCCCCTTACATCGTTCTCAAGGTATGACTTTAATATTCCAAACCAATAACAGGTTTTCTCCTGGCAAAAATGTCTTTTATTTTTGTTGGAAACAAATCAATATTTAATGGTGCTTTCACAAGAGGTATCATGACTCCCAGAGCCACTGTGGTATACAACTCCAGGAAAAGGTATTCACAAAGAATACAATATGAATGGTATATTGTACCAATACATAGCCCTGATTGATTCTACCACCTGAACCAACCGGAAAGCCAACAGTACAGAAGACCATGGTAGGGAAAAACAGTACTACAGAAATTCAAAGAAAAGAAAAATCAACAAGAGCTAGAATAACTGGGGAAAAGAGTTTTCCTTTGTTTTTACTTCAAGAATGGTAGGATTTTGTCATGTCAAAGCGTGTTCCAGGATTTCTTTTGTGTGTGAAAACTTCAGGAGGCTGGCAGAATTTAAGCAAAGGCTTCTTCTGTTCAAAAGCTCCAAGTAGGATAAGTATAGGTAAAATAGGTATGAAATGAGAAAATTTTGAAGGACAGGAAATTTATATCCCCTCTCACCAGCCTTTCTTGTCCTTTAATAAATCCCACAAATGGCCCAGTCTGCTTAAAACACATATACAATATTATCTCTTGCATAAAAATTCTCTATTACTTCTAAAATAAAAATACTTGTCAGCTCAACTTCTACAACCTTCCACATTCGCCCCTACCTACTTCTTCTGGCTTTATCTTCCATTACACTTCACAAAAATTGTCAAAGGTAAATTGCAATACTCAAAAGTGAATTACATTTTTTTTTTTTTTTGAGACAGAGTCTCCCTCCGGGCTAGAGTGCCGTGGCATCAGCCTAGCTCACAGCAACCTCAAACTCCTGGGCTCAAGCAATCCTGCCTCAGCCTCCTGAGTAGCTGGGACTACAGGCATGTGCCACCATGCCCAGCTAATTTTTTCTATATATTTTTAGTTGTTCAGCTAATTTCTTTCTTTTTTTTTTTTAGTAGAGACAGGGTCTCGCTCTTGCTCAGGCTGGTTTCAAACTCCTGAGCTCAAGCAATCCTCCCGCCTCAGCCTCCCAGAGTCCTAGGATTACAGGCACCTAGCACACTGTAGGTGCGCCTGGCCACCGCACTCGGCCAAAGGTGAATTACATTAAACATACCCTGCATTTTCCAATCTTCCCTCTGCCAGTAATTCCTTTACCTACTATTCACCTGTAAATGTTTATCCATCATCCTTTAATTCCCAAGTCAAACCTCTGAGAACAACCCTGCTCTACCACCATCCCAAATTCTGGTATTACTATTAGTTTATTGTCATGCAGCTTCATAAATCACAAAACAAATTTGTGATCATAAGTTTTATTATCAAACTTAGAATGAAACAACACAAATTTATCTCACAGTTTCTGTGTGTCAAGATTCTGGGCAAAGGTTAGTTGAATCTTCTACTTATGCTTTCACTAGGCTGAAATCACAAAGCGTCAGCTTAGTGTGAATTCATCTGAGGCTTGGAGTCCTCTTCCAAGCTCACTAGTTGTTGGCAGATTTCAGTCCCTTTTGGTTGGAGGAATGAGGCTCTGTTTTTCTGCTGGCTCTTAGCCAGGACTCGCTCAGCTCCTAGAGGCTGCCTGCCATTCCTTGCCACATGGTCTTCTCCACGGGCAATTCACAACATGGTTGTTTGCTTCTTTTCAAGACCAGAAAGAAAATCTCTCGTTTCAAATTCCTCTTCTCTCTGACCTCTAGATCCTGTCTGAAAGGACTTACCTAATAAGGTAAGGATCATCCTTTTGCTTAAAGTCAAAGTATAGTCATCCCTGGTATCCATGGGGGACTGGTTCCAGGACCACCAGCGGATACTAAAATCCATGCATACTGAAGTCCTGAAGTCAGGGCTCTGCGGAACCCGCAAATGTGTAAAGTCTGAAAAGTCAGCTTCCGTATATGCAGGTTTCACATCCAGAGAATGCTGTATTTTCCATCCATGTTTCATTGTGGATGCAGAACCCATTAATATGGAGGGCCAACTGTATTTATTGAAAAAAAAATCCACCTCTAAGGGACCCACACAGTTCAAACCCATGTTGTTCAAGGAGCAACTGTAATTACTACTGCAAAATCCTTCATCTTTGTGGTTGTAACTGAACAACAGGAGTTAAATCCCACTGTAATCATAGGTTCTACCCATACTCAAGGGAAGGGGGTTATATGGATGGGAGTCTTGGGGGCCTTCTTAGAATTTTGCATACTAAAACTAAATTCCCACAAGATATATATAGATGTGGATAGATAGATTGTTTTGTTTTGTTTCGCTTTTGTAAGAGCCAGGGTCTTGTTTATGTTGCTCAGACTGGTCTGGAAATCCTGAGTTCAACCTATCCTCCTGACTCAGCCTCCCAAGTAGTCAAGACTACAGGCGACACCACCACACTCAGCAATATATTTTTTAAAGGCATGGCAACATATTTTTTTAAATACATAAATATAAGTAATAACCTACTAAAGGCACAGTAGACAAAAGGGTACTATTAGTAGTAATGAAAAACAAAACTTACATAAATTATTATCTCTTAATCATTAGTATACCTTCTATTATGGTGTCAACTCCAAGAGGAAAAAAACAGTGGGTTCTCTGTTTCCTATAAGCGCCAACATAACAGAGTAAGTAGTTAAGTATTCAATAAACATAAACGGAGGCGAACAAATGGATTTGCAGTTGACAAAACCAGAACACACTCTTTTAAGTTCAAAAGCAGAAGAAAAGATGAAAACAGTATTTTATTATTACTCATGATCAAAATCAATTAATTTTAAATACATAAGAAAATACAGTTAGACTCATACCCAAACATCACTACTAAAATGGGAGAGGGGGGAAGAAGGGGAGTTGAATATATTTGTGCAAACCAGGGGTAGATATAGGATAGAGATGCCTACAATTGAGTTGTAAGTCAGAGAGTGGGATTTTTGTACAGAATCTCCTGAAGGCAGCTAGTTTAAGTCTGTGTGATTCCACACTGATCCTAGGAAACAAGCAACAAAAAAATGAGGTGTCCTGAAGGTTAAAGGGCTTTTCGTTAGAACTGTCTCAAATCTCTGCACTTATATGTTAACAACATCTTTACAGTATTTAGTTTTTCCATGCAGAAACAAAAAATGACCCACATTTATTAATTTTTCAGAAATATTTTATTTTATTATTATTTATTTTTTTGGAAACAGTCTCACTCTGTGGCCCAGGTGAGTGCCACAGCGTCAGCCTAGCTCGCAGCAACCTCAGACTCCTGGGCTCAAGCCATTCTTCTGCCTCAGTCTCCCAAGTAGCTGGGACTACAGGTGTGAGGCACTGTGTCCGGCTAATTTTTCAGAAATGTTAACAGTGCTTACAATATGCCAGGCATTGTACAAAGAACTTTTCATGTATTTTCATCTCATCACTTAACATCCCAAATGGTTAGTTTTATTATTATCTCTACTTTAAAGTTGGGGAAATTAAGACAGCTTAGAAAGTATAAAGCTTTACAACTTCAAATGTGGTCCATGGACCACAGCACTAGCATCACCTGGGAACTTGTTAGAAATGAAAAATCTCTGACAACACCACAGACCTACTGAATCAAAATCTGCATTATGACAAGATGCCCAGATGATTCCTATGCACATTAATGTTTGCGCACCGGTTTAAATAACTTGTCCTAGCTAACAAAATAAATGGTAAAGCCAAGATCAAATCCGCATTTGTATGATTCGAAGTCTAGGGTCTTAACCACCAGCTAATAATTATGTAGTTTTCTTAAATAGGGTCTACACATTTATTGTTAAGTCTATTCCCAAGTTGCTATTAAAAATAGTCCTTTCTGGCCAGGCGTGGTGGCTCATGCCTATAATCCTAGCACTCTGGGAGGCTGAGGCAGGTGGATCGCTCAAGGTCAGGAGTTCAAGAGCAAGCTTGAGCAAGAGCGAGACCCTGTCTCTACTAAAAATAGAAAGAAATTATCTGGACAACTGAAAATATATATATATAT
>CAUYSK010104664.1:0-39360 GCA_963575035.1 Avahi laniger
CTATCGCCCTGCTATTGGAAACACAATCTCTCCATTTGCATCTTACCTTCTACATATCATCACACAGCCTTTCAATGCCACTCGATGCCCTCAGTCATCAGCCTGAGAGAGGCTGATGGCTCTACTGTGGTTCTGACATGTGATTGCTGCAGCTTCCACGTTTTTCCTCTTAGCTTTTGTGCTTCCTCATTGCTAGGCTTGTTCACATATTTCATTGAGACATAACAGAGAAAAATAATTGTTTGGATAATGAGCCTGAAAATTTATAATCTTCTTTAATAAGCTTTTTTCTTATTGGTTCCCTTTAATGAATTATCTAAGCTGTGGGAAGGGGAACTACTTATAAAGGTTATAAAGGGCTTTCTCATTACTCAAATTCTGTATGGAGGAGGGGAATTTACTATCATTTCCAATAACTATTCAAAATGTGCTATAATCCATATCTTTTACCAGTAAAATATCTGTAATATATTTATAAAGCTTTCGTCTTTGTTCTGTTTACATAGAAGATAAAACACCATGAACCAAATGCACTGGTTTTATGTTGAGGTTTATCATGTCGATACTATCTTGAACTGAGGATAGCTTCTGTCACATGAAGGTGAGAAAGACAGACTGCTTGGAAAGAGCAAGAGGACTATAATAGTTTAAGATTTTGGCTAATTTGGCTCAAGTCCCATCCATTATACCTGTGCTGACCAATATGGTAGCCACTAGCTACATGTGGCTATTTAAATTTAAATGTGTTTGTTAAATTAAGATTTAAAAGTTAGTTTCTCAGTCACACTAGACATATTTCAAGAACTCAATAGCCACAGGTGGTTAGTTGTTGCCATACTGGACCAAGCAAATATAGGACATTTCTATCAGAAAATTCTACTGTATGGTGCTATGTTAGACACTCTCAGCTTATTGATCCTCCCTTAACAGGGCAAAATGATAAGTACTTTCTAAGTAAAATGCTGGTGTTTGCCTCAGTTAATCTCTTGGGTTAAGATGACCTTGAGAAAAATTGTAATCTAGCAATTTCTATTTAGGACTCTGTGCTCAGTGGTCATAAACCTGTGCTGAGCATGATGCATTTCTGAAGTATGAATGTATGTTTTTACCTCCAGTTGAGCTGGCAATTGTTCTTCCCATAAGAGCCTGTTAACTATGGGTAGTGACTCGTAGTCAATGATTTAGTACCTTGTAGAACTGCTTCATTTTTTAAATAAAAGTATAAAATAGTTATTTTAAACTATGTTTATAAATTACTATTTATTTCCTGAGTAAGAAACATTTACAGAACAAACACATATAGAAATGATTTCTCACTTTGAAAAGTACTTGTTTGCTTTGTATTAAACAAAGAAATTTATTTTTTATTTTCTTTGTATTAAAAAAGAAATTTCTGAAATGGCAAGATTATTTAACACAATTAAAATCTAATCAGATGAATTTTGTTTTTGCTCTTAAATTTCTATCCAAGAATATTAATTTTATCCCTCTACTATTCTCAAATTACAGGGGTCCACCCTCCACTGACAGCTCAAAGTTATTGTTTTTCAGGTCTTCACCAAAAATTTCAACCAGAACTTTCTACAATTCCAACTTTTATAAAAATGTCTGGTTGTGAAAAGATAAGTTTGGGAGACCTATGCTTAAAGCTCTTCTACCTGAGCTAGGAGGACATGCAGGCAGGCATTCAACTCATATAGACAGTGGAGTTCCACATGGCCAGCTCTGGTGTGGTCACAGTCTTGATTCTTAGCAAAGCAATCCAGGAATCAGAGAAGCAAATCAGTGAACCTAAGATCAAACTGTCAATCAAACAGGTAAGAAAATGATGCTGAATGCATCTTTGGGATAAAGTTTTAAGCACTGAGGGCTTTAATATCCCCTAATTGAAGAGCCCATTTATTTGTAAAGTCGAGAATTCCATGTTTTTCTCTGGGCTGACCAAGTTCTGTCCTGGGATCAAGCCTGATGAAGAGAAGGTTATACACATTTGGGCCATATTATTTTTCACCCACTATAAGATTTCTTTTTTGAGATGCATTTTATATCATTATGTATTTGGATATTAATAGTGGGTGGTACAAGAACTCTATGAAATGGGCTACTATATTTGCTACAGAAATGGTATTGAGGCCATTGCTTATGCAGTATTATGCCCCATCAAAAGCATGCTATATGAGAAATTTCTTTTTAGAGTTAAGGGGAAGAGGGCTTTGCTAATTCAGAAACATTGGTGTGTTTTCTCCTTGTTGGAAAAACACCCCAAAATAACAATAACAAAAATTAGCTGGGGAATTGGCAGTGTCTCCTTTTCACTTTGGCTTCTAGGAAACATAGAATCAAACTCTTGCCATTAGTGGTTATAAAGATTGGACATGGTGGCTAGTCCTTGGATTTGGGTGTATACATATAAAACCCTCAAATCACTGAATCCACAAATCCACTAATTTCTGACATGCTTACTGTCTACAAAAGATCACTGCTCTATCACTGACTAGAAATAAGGGGAGAGACAGTAAAATGTAGATTTCAAGACAATCACTTGTAAATCACCATTGGATGACTATTAAGCACTCAATAGATGCTTGTGGAGACTCTCTGTGTGTCATGTGCCATTCTGGATGTCCAGTACGTACATCAGCACACACCACAGACAAAAATGCGGCTGTAGTGTATACCTTCTGGCTGGGTCTTTGATTATATTGGAGCAGCTTTAAAGACCCACGTGAGATTAATAGATATAAATTTAATGTGAGATCAGTTTGTGTGGTTGTATGCTTTTCTCCACCCACTTTAGCTGCTTGGGTATAGGAATGAGTACATGCAAAGTTGGATTTAACTAAGATTGTGATTTTGCCCAAGATAGTAGATACTTTTTTCTTTTTTACTCTTTTTATTTTGTTTGTAATTTTTTGTTCTTTTATTATCTTTTTTTTTTTTTTTACCAATGTGTCTATCAGGATAGTAGGTACCTCTTATGTTCAGTCTCACATTTCCTCAGACTTTCCTGGTGATTTCACTAACAAATAATTTTTTTGTGGGTTTTGCCTCAGTTTGTGTTGAAATTTCTGATTTCCATTTGTGTTATCTGCATTTTGTTTCTTCCCTGGGGTTTCTTTAATTTTAATAGAAGTTAGTGGGAGCCAGTTTGGCATGCACTCACAGCCCCTAAATGTAGGGCAGTTTAGTCTCCTGGAGCAACCCTTAGCAATGGAGGAATAGAACTAACGGATAAATGCATTTCCCTATAAATCTTTTAGAAGACATTTATGAAAGATGTTTTATATGCAACTTTAGTTTCTGGTAGGACCAAGCCCTGGTTGGCACCAATTTGCTAGCATATGCTTGTATTTACTGTTTCTCCTTCTCTGTTTTGTTCTTCCAGGTCCTTCATTCTAATCCCTGAAATTATCGCACTAATAAAGTATCCACACATAAATCTTTTCTTTCAGATTCTCTTTGGGAGGGAGGCCAGACTAAGCTACCAAGTGAGTGCAACAAAACAAAATCCAAGTGAGACTCAGATGTGTACAAAGATGTGACTGTGCTTCATGGGAAATTTAAGCTGAATAAGGAGAGAAGTAATGAGATCAAGGGAGTGAGGAATGGTGACTGGATTAAGGATGTTAATGGATTAATAATGGGGGCCAATTGGGGTAGATGGAAGCTGGTGCCAATCAATCTGGTCATGACTATGTCTAGGATATGACCTTGGGGATGTGTGGCTGAGGTAGGTTGGAAAACTAGATCCTTGAAAGAGAGGAAGAAGAAGAACTAAAAGACCGGGGCATTAGGAGTAACTGCTATTGCATTTTATTTCATCTCCTGTTCTGATTTTTTTCTCTGATTTTCAGTTTTGGTCTTGATTCTTTATTCTTATTTATAATTTCCCATTTTCATTATGTATATTAAAATGTGGAATAAAATATTTATGTACATACATATACAATCAATTCTCATCATTCACAGTAATGTTCTATAAAGTCACACGAACACTGAATTAGCACTCTATAGCATTACACACTGCTTGGTGACAGTGTGTTCCTGCTTCCTGAATTAAGACCAATGTACAATAGAATTGCCACTCTGGAAAATACTGTATATAATTCTCACTTCCTTCTCAAAGTTAATTAGATAGTGATAATAATAGTTTCTATTTGCTGCAGTATGTTTCACACATTGTGCTTTGAAAACATATCCCTTTAATACTTAAAATAATCTTACGAAGAAAGTGTTATTTTTATATACATTTTCATATTTAAAAATTAGGCTTAGAATGCTTGAATAACTTGCCCAATAGAGCTCAGTTTGGGTGACTGAGAACACTGAAATTTGAACTCATTTTTGTCTTTCTTAACTGTTGTCTTTAATGAACACACCTTTAGCTATTCTGCCTCCATGATGGTAATGGATTAGTGAGTATTTATTCAGCCTGTGCCATGTGTCTAACCCAGTGCAATAAAGTAAGTATATGGACTCTACTCTTCAGAAACCTTTCAGCAAACTGGGGATAAAAAAGTGACTTGCAAGAAGATATTGAAGAATAAAGAAATGCTGGGCCTTATGAACCTAAATACGAGAATTTAGGGAGACTATTCATACATTTAACATACCTACTATGTGTCAGGCATTTGACTAGGTACTATGGAAATGGCTGCCTGCTGATGTATAAATAACTGTATTGCACATTGGGGAGATCTATCTGCATACTCTAGTCCCCTTTTATCCATGGTTTCACTTTCCACAGTTTTAGTTACCTATGGTCAATGGCAGTCCAAACTTATTAAATGGAAAATTCCAGAAATAATTCATAAGTTTTAAATTGCACACCATTCTGAGAGTGATAAAATCTTGCACTGTCCCACTCCGTTCCTCCCCATCCGACCTGGGGCAGGAATCATCCCTTTGTCTAGCATATCCAAGCTTAGGATCTGGTATATCCAAGTTGTCTGTGCTCTCCAGCCATTAGTCACTTAGTAGCTGTCTTGGTTAACAGGTTGAACAAACACAGTGTGTGTGTGTGTGTGGTTTGGTACTATCCACAATTTCAGGCATTCACTGGGGGTCTTGGAATGTATCTCCCATGGATAAGAGGAGGCTATTATATCTCAGTTATGTAAGATATCTAGTATCATGCTAAAGGCTTGGTATTGCATGCAATAGGCAGGCCAGAGTTTTTCTTGATTTTTTAATGGACAAGTAATGTATTATAAGGAGCAGCAAAAAGAACTTTTTGGGATCAGAAGATTTGGGTTTTAGTTTCAGATTGGTCATAAATTAACTGCCTAACTTTTTATAACCCCATTAATTCTATATAAAATAGGATCAACGACATCTTCCTGCCTGGTTCATAAGTCATCCAAAGACAAAATAAAAATGAAAGAATTTTGAAAATTGCAAAGTGCTTAACTTACATATATTAATTAACAGTATTGATTATGGAGGGCATATGTGCTATTATGTTATAACAGTATGTATTAGCAAAGCAGGTAGAAAAATTGACCAATGGAACAGAGTAAACAGACCAGAAACAGACTCAGGCATATAAAGAAATATAATACATGACAGAAGTATCATTGCAGATCAGTGGGAAAGGATGAACTATTTAATTAGTGGTACTGGAACAACTGGTTATACATATGGAAAACTATTAATAAATATTTGTACTGTCTCACAGCACAAATATTTAGTTCAGAACAAGAAATTAAATATAAAATAGAAAACTTTAAGTCTTCTAACAGAAAATATAATAAGGTACCTTAATGATCTGGAATATAGAAGATTTTTTTTTCCCAATAAACCATAGAGAGCATAAGCCATAAAGGAAAGATTTAGTAACTCTAACTAAATTAAAATTAAACAAAAAGCCATAAAGAAAATGATTATAACTTTTACTACATTGAAATTAAGATTTTCTATTCTTTAAAACACCATAAAGAGGATGAAAATAAAAGACCAAACCTGGGAGACTGTCTTAGCAACACACATGGCTAAAAGGGATTACGATATGGAATACAAAAAAGAAATCTCATGAATTAATAGGAAAAAGAAAAACTACTAAATAGAAAAATGGGCAAGAAAATAGGAACATATGTTTTACAGGAGATGAAAACATAAATGACCACTCACTACACATATAAAAAGCTACTCCATCTCATTAGGTACAAAGAGATTGGAAAATATAATCACAATGAGATAACACTTCACAAACACTAGATTAGCAATAATTTAAAAATCTGATGTGGAGCCAAGTGCTAGTGGAAATGCAAAGTACTGCAATTTTAGAAAACAATTTGGCATTATATAGATCACACATTAAGATGTACACATACTATAAATCAGCAATTCTATTTTTGTTTATATACCCTAGATGCACTTTTTCGCACATACAACTGGTGGCATTACAGCCACAGTGTTGATCAGCCAAACAAAATAAATTAAAAGATTTAAAAAAAATAACCCAATTTCCTATATATAGCAAGAAATATAAATATATCACGGTATAGTCATAGTTCAAAATACTAAAAACTGTGGAATGAATGACAGCTACACTCTCCATAATTGTGAATATCCAAAAGCAAGTAACAGAAGAATATGCACATTACCATTCAATTGATAAAATTTTAAAATAGGCAAAACTAAATAGTATATAAATATGTGATAAAGTTCTAAAAAAAAGCATGACCATGATTATACCAAGCTTCAGGATGGGGATTGCCTCTGGAGGACAGGAGAGTGTTACAATAATGGAAGGACACAAGATCACCTCAAAGGTGTCAGGATGTTCTACTTAAGATGGTTCATGAGTATAAAGGTATTCATTTAATTATTATTCTTAAAAATGACCATATATATTGTAACACACTTATGGCATGTATTTTATAATTAAAATACATACACACATCCTTCTGAAGATGATGTCCCTAAGTAATAAGGAATCAGCTAATGCCCTAAAGTCTCAGTATGATAATCCTCTTTGTTATGATCAAAATGGGGCAATCACTTTGACAGGGCCTTGAGTTCAGGTCATGGTGGCTCATCTCTGAAGAACTATAGCCCAAAGGGCCATCTTTTCCCACCCCCAAATCAAAGGCCCAGCATTTGGGGGAACACCTGGTTCTCAGTACTCTTACCTCCCAGTTTTTTGCAGGTATCAGGATGCTAAAATGTTTGTCCTGAAAATTGGGCTTAAAACATCCATATCCCTTTAGGATCTGAGACATAAGGATGTTGGTGCCAGCAACAAAACATGTCTGAGCCTAATTTCCATTTTCCTCATGTGAATCATTGTCCTACAGTGCCTGGTGTGAATGAATAACACCTCAGAGTTTAATGTAAAGAAAATTGATGTTTAAGACTTTCTTTTTGGAAAGAAACTTAAAATACTGGGAGAGATCTCTCCATGTCTAAGATGGCAAGGAGCCAGGAAGAAGGGAAATGGTGGAAAGCGCAGGCAGGACAGGGGATGTCTGATAGTCCACTGTACCTGAGAAGGTGGGAAGAAATGGACTCCAGAGTGTTAGATGGGGTGGGGGACAGGAAGATTAATTCTCCTTCACAATAGGAGGGAAGAAGAACACATAGCTGATGCAGGTCTGTCATTATATTAAATATTTGTTTGATGACTTTAATTTTATCTTAGAAATGTGAGGCAAGGTTATTTGCTAAGAATGGTAATGCTGGGGGGAGGGCAGGTATTTGAGAAAAGTAGAGATGGTATGAAACAATGAGGAAAAAAGGACACAGAAGTCACTTGCAATGGTACTGATCTGCCCTTAGAAAGGACATCTTCCAGCAGCACTCAGAGAAGGCTGCTGATTGCATTTATGCAGAACTGGGGTTTGGCCAAGCAGTCCTACGACGGGAGAAAGGGACATCAGATTGAAAAAATGGTTCATGGGGTTCAATATGGAGAGGAAAAGCCTGAAGGCCAGGGAGGGGAGGGATGATTAGGGAGAATGTCAAAAAACTGATGAGTGGGAGGTTCTCATTATGTCAAGAAAAGAGGTAGTCAAACAAGCTGCAAGACTGGAACACTCCTTCTCGGATCCTTTCGCTTGCCCACCATGCTGCCCTTGAACTGTTGTTCACCAGGGCTCCCCTTTACCTTCTTATCATCCCAGCACAGTCACATTGGACAGTTCCATCAGCATTCTCTGTTGCCACAACTCCCAGACCTAGTCATGGTCTCCCCAGGCATGTATTTAACTGCTTATTTGGCTGCTTTTTCTGGAGTCTCTTAGGAACCTCCAATTTAGCTCATCTCACATTGAACTTATCTTTTCCTTGAACCTCATCTTTTCTCTATATCCCTTATTCTTGTTAGTGGCAGCACCCTCTGCTCAAATCAGAAGGCTGGAAGTCATCCTAGATTCTTCCCTGTGCCTCAACTACCTCCGTGTGCAACCAGTCACCCATGTCGTCTTTATTCTATTCAGTACTTGCTTAGTGTCTCTTTTCTACCACTCTCTTCTCTCTTATCACAAGCCCTCATCTTTTTTCAAGATTACTATGTTCTCCTATGTTCTACTTGCTTCTAGGCTTACCCTCTTCCAAATCACCCTATATGCTTAGAACTCTTTAGTCAGCCTCCATTTTCTATGTTAAAAGAAACAAAAACCACCACCATTCAATTCCATAGTACGGCACATAGCACCCTGCTATCCACCTTGAACCACTACCCCTCCAATTGACCTCTATTCCCTCAATTTTACATTCCTCAGATGTTCATTTGGACCAAAATATCTTTCCATCCCTCATAGTCTGAGGAATTCCATCCATACATCAAAATTCACCTGAAAGATTTTCTTTCCTTCGAAATATTTCTTGACTCTTTAAAGCAGCATTAGTCATCCTACTTTGTCACAAATTCAACCTGTATTTTAGTATTGCACTTTTCATGTCGTGTTGCCGCATGTCATTCATTTTCTTGTCACCTACTAGAATGAACTACCTGGGCTGAAATTCTTGGGGAAAGGAATGTGTTTGTTTATCTTTGTATTACTAGTAACTGACACAGACACAGAGTACACACTCAGCAACTATTTGCTGAGTGAGTGATGAGTTCAAACTTATCCATGACATAGTCAAAACCTTTATGAAACTATAAATTGAGAAGACATTTGCCAAAAGCAGATATACAAATGGCCAACAAGTATGTGAAAAAAATGTTCAAAATCACTAATCACTAGGGAAAGGAAAATTAAAGCCATAATAAGACATCATCATCTCACACCAGTTAGGATGGCTGTTATCAAAAAGAAAAGAGAGAGCAAGTGTTGGGGAAGATGTGGAAAAAACGAAAGCATTGCGCACTGTTGATGGGAATGTAAATTAGTATGGCCATTATGGAAAACACTACGGAAGTTCCTCAAAAAATTAGAAATTGCACAGGGGCATTTTTTGTTCTGTCCCTCTACATTGACTTATCTCAGAGGTCTCTCCTCTTTCAGATTTTGACCACAGATTCCCCCTCAGATTTGAATTAGTATTAATAGATAGTTCCGATTATCCTGCCTGGATTATTGTGGCTCTAGCTGCACTTTCCTGGGATTTTAAATCTTGATTCCTCATTTATCTTTGAATTTTTCCTTTTTACATAACTCTGGAAATAATGACCCTATCACTTTCTAATAATAGTTTTTATGTCAAAATATTACACATGCTCATTTTGACCATTTAAATAACATAAAGTTACATAAAGGAAAATAGTATTACTCTCCTCCTTCCCTCCTTCAAATTCCATGTCCTTCCCTACACATGATAAAGAATGTCAAATAATTTGGAGTTTAATCTTCCATATATTTCCCTAAGTTTAAACACTTATTTGAATATACAGTGATTTTAAAAATAAAAATGGGACTATTTTTTGAAAATTATTTTATAATGTGCACATTTTGTAAGTGAATACTGACAAATCAAACTTCATTATTTTTAATATGTATATATAATATCCCATAGAATAAATATACCATCATTTATTTAATGCTAAATTTATTCATTCTGCAAATATCTAGAGTGTCTGCTCTGTGTAAGTTTGCTCTGGGCACTGGGGTAATATGGGGAGACAAGTACAGCTCCTTCTCTCATGTTGCTTTCCATATAGTGCAGGAGTTGGATATTACAAATATTCCCAAAGCACAATAGAAAATGAACACATGAGAGGTGCATGCATCAGGTTAGGCAAGGTTGTGCCATGTCAATCACAGTGGCACATTTTTTTTATTGCTTGCACAAAGCCCTCTGTGGGTCTGGGTGCCTCCAGGACAACTTTTCTCTCTGTGGCAGCTCAGTAGTCCTGGAAGTTTATTTATTGTGGCAGCTCCATCTCACGATGATGCTTTGGGGTTCACCACAACAGGAGAAGAAAGTGGGGGATTGTGCTCTGGATCTTAAATACTTCTGTCTCCCTCTAAACATAGTTTATTGGTCACAGAAACTCACATGTGCATGCCTAATTTCAAGGGCCCAGAGCTTTGTAAAATTCTTTCATATGTTCAGGAAAAGGAAGAGAACCAGAAAGAGTGGTAAGTATCACCTACCACTAGAGGTAAACGGTATTATGAGGGCTCCTAATAGGGAGATTGGAACCAGTAGGCTGTTGGGAAGGCTCTCCTGAAAATGGGCATTGAGCTGAAATGATATGCAATCACTGACAAGATGAAAACAGAACGAAAATGTATTCCGCGTAGTGGGAAAGTCAGGAGGACAGACTGACGGGAAGAAACAAGGAGTGTTCAAGTAACCGAGAAGTACCACCACGTGACAGGAGCAGAGAGGGACTAAGGTGAAGTGTGGCTTAAGATGAGGTTTCAAAGGCAGGGCCATATCGGCCTTGTTGAGGATTTTGATCATTAGCCTTGTAGCATGGGCAATTCTCTCAAGCATGTGAAGTGGGAACATGGCATGTTCAGTTAGTATTTAGACATGATCGTGTTTGCTGTAGTACAGAAAATAGAGCTGTGATGGTGATGGGGCTGTAAGGGAAGAGGCATGAGAGGGAGGAGCAAGGCTCAGCAATACTTCAGATGAGAGACCATGAAGGTTCAGCACTGTGGTTGTGGTAGAAATCAAAGTGGGGCTTGGACTCAGGAGACGCTGATGGGTATTTAGGATGTTTTCAATTTTCTGCTATTATAATGGTGCTACAACATCATTCTCATCATATTTTCCTATTTATGGTAAATTTATTTCAGTATGATGAGGTCATAGAAATAATTACTGGTTCAAAGAGTGTTCATCATTTAATTTTAATCAATACTGACAGAGTTTGTTTCCCCAAATGGTTGTAACATTGAAGACTCTCACCAGTAATGCATAATAGGGCTTTTTACTATGCCTTCATTAAAACAAGATGCTATCATTTAAAGACACAAGTATCACTTTCTATCACTATCTGAATTCTCCCCATAATAACTTTTAATATTTTTAACCTAAATCCAATTATCTGAATCAATTACCTGGTCTACCGTGTAGATGTTAGGTTTGTTTTAACAAAATTCAGGACAAAAGATCATAAAATGTACTGCAGCTTTATCACAGTTATTCTTTGAAAAGCAAATTCTTCAATAGGTTAGTGACATTAGATAAAAAACCATTTAAAATTATACTTTTCTAAGTTCCATTTGCATTTCTTATGTATGGTTGGCATATTATTCGTTATTTAACTATATTATAGTACACATTCATTTCCATGAGAAAGTGTACTTCATACCCAATATCTTTCAATACTGTGTAAAAACTTCCCTGCTAATGAGTTAAGTAACAGATAATTAGGTAATTATATTAGGTAAATAATTATTAGGTAAATAAATATTTTCATATTATGTAGACATCCTTGGTGGAATTAATTACATAGTATTTGAGAGTGATTTAGTGATATCTGGGGAAGTTGACTGGAGTTTCTGTGTGGGTTCAGAACCCACTGTTTCTTTTTCCTGTTTAGAATAATGAAATACAGGCTCCTGCTACCTGAATATTTGTTATTCTCACATTTTCCAAGAATGGACTTGATTTGGATAATGAGGATTACCTATGTTACCTGCATATGTGGCCAATATAGTGAGTGAAAAATGGTGTCTGGTTGTAATATGTATTTTTCTTTATTACATGTAAAATTAAAATCTTTGTATATGTTGATTGCCATTTATCTTTTTCCTTTATGTATACTTCTTGTTTGCATGCTTTCTCATTTTTCCATTAGTAGAGTATCTTAAAAAGTCAGTTTGTGATAGATAAATCAATTTCATTCTGAGACTTTTGTGGGGTCAACCTTTCTCAGTCGTGGTGGTAGAAAAGCATGTCATTTTCCAGACAATTGAGTCCTTTCAGCTTTCAGCCATTACAATATATTCCTAGAGTTATCTCTTAAGACATTTCCATAGAGCCTCTTTTGAGAAAGATCCAGGTATTTCTGTTCATTCCAAGAAAGAAACCAAAGCTATCTCAATATCTATCTGTCTATCATCTATCTACCTGTAAATATCAGAACAGAATGGGAAACAACACACGGTGGAGTACATGATACATTTTAGCATAGGGACCACCAGAAGGCAAGAAAACTTCCTCCGCACTCCCTCTTTCCACCCCATCCACCTGTGTCCACTTTCACTTGCTTGGATTTGTAATGTCCCTTTATGCACAGTCTGTGCACTCTCTTCTGCGTGGAATGCTCATCCTTTCTTCGTTCATCTCGTTAGTTCCAACTCAACCTTTAAAGCCTAGCTCAGATGTCATTTCCCCAGGGAAGCCTTTTCGGATCTTCTCATTTTATTCTCCTAGCATCATTTAATTATCATGAACACCTTTTAACACAGTTCGATTTTTAAAAATCTTATAATTATTTGATTAATGTGTCTCCATTAGATTATAAGCCTTCTAAGTCAGAAATTATGTTTGGTTTTGTGCACGATTTCATCTCTACCACACAGGATAGTGTTTAGCATGAAGTCAACACTTCAGTCTATTTACTGAGCCAATAAATTGGGCCTGTTTCTGTTTACTCTATCTGTACTTGCTATTAAGCTTATTTAGAAGGCACTCCAAAGCTTTGCCTATTTATAAATCTCACCTGTCATTGGGATTTGTTGTTTTTGTGGGGCCATATTTATTTAACTTCATGTTTTAGTACTGTAAAATTTTATGCATTTCTAACGATTGCTTTATAGCAGTTTCTTGTAGAGTTGCTGCCTATACCATCGAGGATCAGTGGAGTGAATTATTTATGGGCTCCTTTGGAGCATTAAATAGGAAGTTTTGTCCAGGATTCGGTACTTGTGATGATTTCTTGTTCTGTGTATCTCTAAGATCTATCACAAGTATCTCTAGATGGAGCTATTTAACCTTTTCTCTTATAAACCAAAGCCATAAGAAAAACAATCAAAGGAAAATGACCATGCTGTTTGTTTCTAGTATTCTGGGCCACAACTTTTGAAGATTGCTTAATGCTGGAGATTCCTGATCATGTGCACTGACTTCATTCTTCTGTTTACCTCTTTCCTTTCACAAAAGCCACCTATACCAATTAATGCCATGCATGAGAAAAATAATTCTTTCTTTGGTCTGAGTTAACTGAGACCACTAACAACATTTTTATTTAAATGATTATTTTCCCCTGAGAATCCAGAGTGTTTCTCTAACCAAAGTAACAGGCATTGTTTCGTGAAATGGTAGATTTAAAGAAATCTATACTAACTATTAGCATAAACAGAAACAGAAAATGTGTATAAAAGTGGAAAAATAAATTATGGTTTAATTTTAATGATGAACAAGTTGGGCCTCAGTGATAGAACAATGCTTAATTTTAATAGTAATGATATTAGCTAATATCTATTACCTATTTATCTTGGTATATTTATATCTATCTATTGATCTATCTATTTATCTATTTATTATCTCACTATATTCTAAGTGCTTTATATAGATTATCATTTAATTCTCAAAACAAATCTGATTTTTGTATAATTATATATAAGTTAGACAGAAAATGTGTCTTTAGCCCTTGGGCATACTACTTAGTGTATGTTTTACATGACATACTGAATTCTCACTATAGGTTAAATTCTATATCTTATCCTGCATACCACCTCACATACTTCTTCTTTTGGAAGAATTGCAATGATTTTTGAGCTTATCTTTCTGGATAGTAAATTCCTTGAAGGCAAAAACTGTGCCCTGGTCATGGTTATATTTCTAGTACCTTGGAAGTGTTTTATCCAATATGGCCACCATTAGCTACATGTGGATAATTAGATTTAAATTTAACTAATAAAATGAAATAAAATTAAAAATTCAATTCCTCAGTCACCCTAGGCACATATCAAATACTCAATAGTTAAAACATACAGCTACTAGTTACCCTATTAAATGAAAATTACATGACCATTTCCATCATTACAGAAAGTTCTGTTGACAGCAACACTTAGAACAATGGCTTATATAGATGAATTAATTAATTACTTGAATTAATAAATATTTATCGAGTGGCTTTTAAGATATTTGACATTATCAAAGCATAAGCAATAGTATGAAAAACAAAAAAGCTACACAATCTTTCTCTTATTGAATCCTAATACTTTGTGGAGAAGATAAAAATTAAGTTGGAGTTTATGGGTGTATGTTTAACAATAGACTACTTGAGATTTAGTGTAAAAAGGCCCATTTTCGAGTTATCTGAGTAGGGCTTATGGTCAGTCAGAAGCACATCTAGTGGAACTATTTAACCTGCTCGTGGCATCGGGCAAGACAGCTACAAAACAGTATTAGTAACAGAGGTACAGAAGTCTATTACCTTCTTTCTGGAACCATTTAAGAGATAAGAACAGACGACTTTATAACTTTTAAAAAAACTTGTACAAATTTCTGTCTCAAATGTGTATAACTCTAAACCACACTTTCCAGGAGAAGTGGGCGGAGTGATAACACATTTAACACAGCAGGAGAACTATTAGTGCCCTGCAGTAGGACTGAACATAAACAAAATTTCATGCTGGCTTCCTGTGCTCACGATGTTGGGGGCTTTTTATTTCATTTCCTTCCGTTATTTTCCTCTTGTCCTTTTAGCAAACCAGTTTAACATGTGTTCCAACATCAAAGTTAGACAGGGAGTAATTAAAGAAACCTCATGAAGCCTTCTAGACCATTATGTAATGAAAATATATTCATACTAATTATCTGAGAAGCAACCACAGTTCTGTTGGTAACTACAGAGGACTCACTTGTGCTGTGGGCTGCACAAGTAGATAATGCAGTTGTAAATTTTCTGGTAATTGATGTGATCATTAGTTTAAGTCGTCCCAATTGGCTAGATTGTATTCCTGGAGCAAGTACAGAGGGATGTTTATGCATGATTGCTGTCTCTGGAAAAACTGCACCTGGAACAGGTTTTCTCTACACCCTGAGGAATTTGAGTACTGTCACTGCTGATGAAAGGAGGATGGAGATAAAAGTGTCAGTTGTTTAAAGAGTGGGCACATAGTGTACATGCACAGCAACTGGAGAAAAGGGTAAGTTTCTGTTAAAACAGGGAATGCATTTTATTTTTGAAATTTCAGGATTCTAAAAACAAGAAATAATTCTGTAATCGAAGGTGAAGTGGCTGATGACAATTTCTTGTGCTTCCCAACATCTAGGGAAGGCCAGGGTTTGACTTTGGACTTCGCCACTACTGCCCATAGAACCTGGAAACTATAGATAGAAACTAAAATGGAATTTCCAGTGAGACTACAATTCCTTTTTTGTTTCCGGACAGGATTTTATTGATTTAAGCAATTGAAAATGGCATCTGCTTGCAAACAATTTTTAAATGAGTTAGTGGCTTCTACATTTGGTGAAACAGAATGAGCTGGATTTTATTCTTAAAGCTCATGTACTATTTTAATCATTCCTAATTTTTATCCATTTATTTTTAAATTTATGTTCTTTATAGGACATTGGTTAGAGCAACAGAAGAAACACTAATGATAAAATACATGTTAATGGAGAGTATAAAATAATAGTTCTTGCACCAGATCCATAAATTATATCCATCTGATTTAAATGTCTGTGCACTACCTGAAGATATCTTTTGTATAACAAAAATCAATGTTAAAGAGAAAAATATATTTATCTCCACTTCACTCTTTCATTTGTTGGACAGCAACTTTTTATATCATTAACAAATTATTTCATGAGAGGGACTTATAAATAGTAGTCTGAAACTTTTTTTCATGCCATATTCCAATAACTAAGCATGGAAATTATAAAAAGTAATTAAGAAAACAAGAACTCAAGTATCATATAATAAAGAGATTTTGTCTTCTTTTAGTGCCAAAATTGTAGCTAATTTTTGATCTATATTTAAATGCACATATATAAACAATAGGAAAAATGTGGCATTTTAAGATTTACTTAAATCATAAATACTTTAGATAAATTATCTTTATATTTCCTTTAAAGAATAAAAATTAAAAAAATGGGTAATGTTAGTAAAAGATATTATTTAGTCTTACACAAAAGTCCTAAGTACCCAGGCAGTTGGATTTGATGTTCAACAAATTTTGAGAACATCGAGTTCCAATTCCTAGAATCCAAAAGCCCTTGACATTTTGGCCTCCGTATCTGCTGGACACTCCTGGCTCTGACTCTTCTGAATCTGTGCCTTGGAATACATCCCACTTTAAGAAATGAAAGATTATTTTAATTCTGACATTTATTTTATGCCATGGTGGAATGGAAATCTAAAGTTTGCTGAGGACGTTTGTTTTTTATTGCTGATTGGCTCCCAAGCATTCACACTCTTTCCTATTCGAGGGAATTTCCTAATTGTAGTGGGCAGGATCTTAGATCTTTAGGGTGAAGATGTATGATCTCTGTTTTATCAGTTGGATGTTTCTGCTCAGAACTTACAAAAAGAACAAGAATGAAGGAGCGATAAAGAATTCATGGACAGTAGCATGCAGTGCAGTGGAATAATTCGTTGGCAGAGTGGTGGTGCTGCCCCGGGTGATACCCTAACCCAAGGGTTCTTGTATTATGATCTAGGCTACCTGCCCTCCTTTGATTCTCACTGGATTTTTGAGCCTTGTTTTGGAAACTTTTCCATGGCTTATATAAGCTAGTCCAAAGTTTTCTAATAATTTTGTTTAAGATAGCGAGAGTCAGTGTCTGCTGCTTATAATAGAGAATCCTGACTGATGTAACTTCATTCTTTAAAACTCAGAAGGTAATTTTACTATTGATTTTTTTTCTGGTAATGAAATGTGATGTTGGTATCTCATGGAGATCCAATTTCCTAGGAAACCTTCACTCTGATAAATATGGCATTTTAAGTGGTCATTGTGAAATGGATATGAGATGCTATTATTTTTCAGTGGCTCTTGAAGAAAACATAAGATCCCAAAGAGGCAGGTGGAGGGGTATGGCCCACATATCTGACTCATAGCTGCTTCTTCACTATCCTGCCCATCATGGTCATGTGATAATCTGTGCCTTCCTCTATCCTTGCCGACTGAAGGTATCTGAAAACAAATGAGGACAAGCTGCTTTCCACTCTCTCAAAGCCCTGATATCACAGGAGGACGGAGAAAGGTAGCTAGGGAAAGATTGGTTTGCTGAACTTAAATCACTCGGGACTAGATAAGGGCAAACTTCTAGGGATTGCAATTCCAGAATAAAATGACAATATCAATGTTTTAGTATTTATGTTGTGTTAATGTCAATGTGTAAATATTAATATAAACAGTGACATTTTAATAGCATCTAAAATTAGTACTTTAAAAATAATGTTATAAATGTATATACCTATCCCCTCCGCTCCCCTCCTGTCTGGGGGATGGACACGCTTGAAGCTCTGACTAGTGGGGGAGGGGAGGCAAGGGCAATATACGTAACCTAAACATTCGTACCCCCATAATATGCTGAAATAAAAATAAATAAATAAAGTGCAACCTAGAGGCCTGGAAAAGGATATAGAATATTTAATAATAAAGCAGTGTATTAAAAATTAAAGAAAATAATGTTATATAAAATTTGATATATTTCAAATGTAAGGAGGCATAAATTAATTTTAAAACATCAAAAATTATAAGAAATATGAAATTCAGATATTTATTAGCAGATGGGTTACAAACATTAGCAGATGAAATTTTGAAAAATAAAATATTATTTCAAAAAAAAGATTAGACACTACAAAAAATAAAAAACATTTAATTATTTATTAAAAATTAGAATATATTAATGGAATAATGATCTCATTACATTAAAATTTATTCTTTGATATATATAGAGACAATGTTAATTCATAACAGAAAAATTTACTTGAATTTTTGAAAATGTATGATCTCAAACAACAAAATACATGAGTAGTTATTATTATTTACTCAAGAGTATATCTTCCTGTAAGTTTTTCCAGCTGCTGAAGCAGCCCTTTCTTATGCTACACTAGTAGGGAAATGTGAAGAGAATTACAAACTAGTGCCAGATATTTTTTCCCCTGATATTTTTATCTTCAAATAATCCCATTGCTTGTTTGATGATTTTGAGATTTTTTTTAAACCAACTTTTGTTTTTTTCGGGAACTGTAAACATTGTATTGAAATCAAGTTGTAGTTTTGCTTCAAAAGAAGTTTTTCAAGTTGCACTTAACTTTGTTTTTGTTTCGTTTTCATCACGTATAGCTAGAGTCCTATGCAGAGGTCTCATATCAATTTCAATAGTCATGTTCATATTTAATTGCTCAGAAATCTTTGAGCTAGAGTATGAATTATTCTTGCAGTAGAAGCTTTGCTCTGTTGCGTTGCTTCCAACTCTCCCCTCCACCCCATTGATGAGTAAGGAGGCTACAGAAGAATACTTTTAAGAAGTGTAATTTTGTTCAATGTGAATTTAGTAAAGGATATAACTCTCCAGGTATATTTCAGTATGTAAATGATTTTAATTTCAGATTTTTATAGGCTAAAATGATGGCATCACACCAAGTGACATATGATATTTCAGGAGATAAAAATAACATAATATACTAGGATAACAAAAAATTATATTACAATCACTAAGCACTGCTGGCTGGAAATCTTATCATACCATGGATAGAGGAGGTAACGTAGTGGGTTATAACATCTCGTTCCAGGAAATACTTTAAGACCTATGCATATAATTCCAGGGTATTAGGACTAACCCATCGAAGGAGTCAAATCATGCAAGAAAAATGGACTAGGAGTGAGGAGGTGTTTGAAGGTAGAAAGCACATGGCAAAAGTTTGCATTTCAAATGCATCAAGGGGGGCATAAAAAGAAACGGTTACAGTACTATTCAGTGGACTAGCATTTATGCCTAGAATATAGTGTAAATCCTACAGATCAACCAGCATTTCCAGGAGCATTTTTGTGGGGTCAAATTGCACACAATTGTTTTAATATATATATGACAATAGCTAGAAGGAATTTTTAACTTCAGGAAGGATTTATTGAGATGCCTTGAACTTTATACTATGGAATTAGAACTATACTCCTTCTGCTATGTGTGTGTTGAGAGGGTAAGGATGAGATGTACCTTAGAAATTAAAGTACTAAATAACAAAATGATTATAGTTCTTATGTAGGTGTATTCCCAGAATCATACCTGATTCTTTCATTCTCTTCAAATGTTTTGAAATATTGATATATTTCCAGTTGTAGTTTATTCCAGTTTTTGTCCATACAATGGTGTTTGTCAACTTCCAAGACTCCAATGATGTTTGTGCTTCTCTTCATCATGTCAAATAACTATTATCAATCCATAATTGTCTGCTGATTATTATCCTTCTTTTCTTGACCATTGCTCAGAGGTGACTGGAGGTGCTGTTAGACTTGGATTTTAGTATCCAGGGGTGATATTGCACTTTGGAATTTTGCAGTCTCTCTGGCACATTTACATTTTCTTGTATTTTGTCACCCATTGTGGATTAAGTGTTCATCAGAGAACTAAATAATAGCAGAAAGTGATGCACTGTGTGCATCAGTGAGAGTCAATTCAGCTGCGGAAAGCACAATGGGATGCCTCAGTGTCCAGTGGCAAAGAGCGCTTGCTAATATTTGCTCCACTGTCCTGCCTCACTGACCACGAGAACAATGTGTAGGAGCTGGGCTGCTCAGTCTTGCAGTGGATTTGCATATTTAAGTACAAAAACAGTTGAGCCAAATTACATTCTAATAAATCAGCACTGTACAGGGAGGTACTCCAAGAGGAATATATATGCATAGAAACCATGTCAATCATGACTTAATAAATGCCACCCAGCAGGGTGCTCAAATGAGTTCTTAATTCCTCTTCACAAGGAATTTTTGAAACTCGAGATCCGGTAGTATAAGAGCATTATTTCTGTTCTGGTTCTATCCTGAATTTCCCTTTTTCTGCCCTGCTCAGTATCTAATGGTATTTTTTGGCTAAGGCTTTTCAAAGTAGGAATGGGCTATTTCAGCAAATATTTTCTGGTCCTATTCATGTAAGACAGGGTTCTAGGCCTCAGGAATAATTGCTTCTGAAAGGAGGAATAATTTCCAATTAAGATGTACTTTGTGAACAGACTTCTCTCTGCCGGGACGGGGGGTGGGGGGGTGGGGGCGTGGAGAGGGGACCCCAGAGCCATTGTGCTTCCTGGGCAGCACATTCTCCCCGCTGAAGCTCACGATTTGGCTGTTTAACTCCTGTTAACAAGTAGTCCGCCCTCCAGTGAAAGATGACAACCTCACAATGCTAGTATGCAGATGAAAGGGAGCAGATTTTTAAAAAGATGTTATATTCTCAACTTGCAATAGAGCAAACTGAACCCACGTAGCTTTAAAATGTCCCCCAGAATGCCTAAAATCTGACAAACAAAAGAACGCTTGTTACTCGTTAGCCGTCTGCTAAGACATAAGAGAAGGCTTGCCAAATGAAAAGCAGCATATGCACACATGACACATTAAAATCGTGAGAAACCTATGCTTTGCTTGACAGGATGCAATTCCAGCCCAGTCTATATGCCTGTGTTGTTTTGTTCCTGGTTTCTCTTCAGTGTCACAGCAGATGGGGTCAAACGGCAAGACCTTGTTAAGAACATTATCAACTTTTTCAGGTCATAGTGTAACATAATGTTTGAAATAACACCTTTTCTTAAAAAAAAGAACAAGTATTAAGTTTTTATATTAGGTCTTATATTAATCTTTTGGACATTTTAAAGGAGCACTATGTTTGTAACATTAGTACAATATCAAATAGAAAGTAAAGTTCTAGAGATGGGTATTGTAAAATATTATAAAATATTGACCTTCATTTCATGCCCTCCCTTATATGGCTCTTTTTAGTTTATTTCAATTTGCCTGTGCATATGCCTAAATTGTGAAGAAAGGATGCCAAATAGAAATGTAATTTAAAATTATCTGGTCAGAAATTTTTTTAGAATGAAAGAAAACTCAAGCATGTTTAGTTGAGGGATACTGCATTTGTGTATTTTAATTTGCTTTTTGTCCAATTTTACATACTCCTTACTCTTACATACCCAGTAATGAATTTCATGAGATACTGATTGCTTCCTTTCCAAAATAATAATTATAGATTATAAATGCTATTTACTCAATATCTCTTTATTCAATTGGTGCATGATCTACATACTGTATGCCTTTTGGTAATTTCACTGCTCATTAACACCTCTATGGGGAGATACGTAGGAAAATGCAAAGTTATGAAACAAAATTCTCTTGCTTTTCTTGTTAATAGCATTGTTAATAGATTTGGAAAAGTCTGTAATTAGCCTCTAACCACCATCATGTCCACAGAAATGGAAGTGAAAGCCTCTTTGAAAATGGGGCCAGTGCAGGAGAAGAAAAAGCAGAGAGAAGGGAGGAAGGCACATACTGGCTGTCATCAGTACCCAGCTTACTTGATGAGTGTGTCCTTTGGTTACTCACACAGTGCAGCTTTGGAAGTATACCTCAACATCTCTTTTCACACCATAAAGTCTCCATCTACTGGCTAATGCTTGAAAAAAATTTAAAGACTTATTTCATAACCAGAAATAAGGCTAAAATGAGAGCCTTTCTTGGGAATAGTAACAATGACATAAACACAGACCAAAGTGTAGATTACAATACCAGGATTCTTTTTTCAGATAGATATTGAAAAAAGAGTGTCTTTGGAATGAAGGAAGAAAACCAAAAGTATGCAGTTATGTTAAGGAATGAGGAAGTAATACTGTGTCAAATCTGGAAAATGAAGAGACAGAAAAGAGACTAGCCACAAAAAACTATTTTCACAATCTGTTCAGGGTCAATTTCACTCATCAGGTTAGGTGATCTAGAAATAAAAGGACTTTTCCCAGAGTTCTGATTGTCATCAATGTTTGAAATGTATTTTCAAAAATATATAAGCATATATATCATGTGTTGAATTTCTTAAGTCTGTTCATTTACCATCCTAGTCTGATAAGACTCATTATAAAATGTCATCCCTTTAGGTCTTCACTACCAAGCAGAAGTGCTTGTTTCCCACATTATGATTTCCTTAGAATGTTGTCTGCATGTATTCCACTTGGTATTACAGAGATTAGAGGCAGAACAGCATCATGGGTAAGAACATGAACTTTAGAAACAGGCTTAGTTTTGATTACTGACTTTGTCATCTGTAAGTTGTGTATCTTTAGATTTGTTACTGAATTTCTCTCTACCTCAGTTTTCTTTTCTATAAGTTGGTGAAAATAATACTGTGTCACGAGGTTAAGGGAATTAAATGAGACCTTATTTGCAAAGTGTTCTGCACCAAGCTCGTTATATTTTAAACACTTAGTAAATGAATAGTGGCCCTGCAGTTGATGATGGTGATGGTGATTATGATGAGGTATAAATTGTTTATAAGTATAAAATTCTTAAATTAAAAAACTATTCCTTATCTATTTTTATGTGCTTAGAATAAGGGATCAAACTGCACTGAATACAGAAATGTATACTTAATTAGTTAAGTAGACAATCTCAGAATTTTGAATTAATTGGGAATATTTCTTTTAAGTTGGTAAAAAATAAATACAATCATGAGATAATATGAAGCAAATATAATTGGATTCTTTTGAAATATATCATAACTCGAGTTCCTAATAAAATATTACTAAATAAAAGTTCTTTGGAAAACTGATTTATTGATGAGATAACAAAGATTGAAGTTGCTAATTGTCATAAAGCAGCATTTCTAAGGTGTTTAAAAATGATTCTTCCTATAAAATTGATTAAAAGTTTCTTTGTATATTTTCTTTTTATGTGCTTTTTGTGTCAGCAAATTTTGTGGTTTTTAATTTTTATTTTAGTTAGTAGATATTAAGGAGGACAGTAATGAAAACTGAAAGAGATGTGGTAAACTTATTAAACATGAGTAGAAATGAAAGGAACTGAGAATGTGGGTATGGAGTGGAAGTATCATCAATCTTCAAATACATTTAGAATGCACATATGTAGGACATTCTAGATTGTTTTAGCTGCAGGTAACAGTAAATGCAATCCAAGAAAACTTAATAAAAACACAAAAATACATTAGTTTATATATTAATAACTGAAAAGTTCAGGAAGTAGATCTGCCTTCATACTTGGCTGGATATTTCAGGACCTAGCCACTCTTTATTTATGTTCTTCCTTATTTTATGTTGGCCCCATTCCCAGAGAGGCTCTTGCTTCCCATGGGCAAGAAGGTGACAGAGCATCTTTACCTCCAAGTCTAAGGAAACAGTGAATGTTTCCCTTGCTCAACAATTCAAAATGAAAGTCCTGGCCTGAACTAGGTTTTATAATCTTTCCTGAATTAATAGCTGTAGTCCCTGGAGTGCCATGAGTCCATGTTGGAAGCATTGGCCCAACCCTGGGGATAGTAGCAATCAATACTGCCATGTCCAAAAGTACTACAACTTGGTGAGGGGTGGTTCTCCAGAAGAAAACCTGGGTGCTGTGCTCTGAGGAAAAGAAAGAGAACGGATAGCTACTATAACATGGATGATGGAGCTTTTGTATTCTGTATTGCTCCACAAGACAGAAGTGGAATCAATTAGAAAAAATAATTTTAAGGTAGATTTCAGTTCAGCAAAAAGAAGAGCCTAGCATTTAGAACTCATCAATAACTGATCACCTCAACAGTTGAGGACTGCCTGTGAAGCTTATCTTCAAGCTCAGGCTTGGTGATCATCTGTGGTAGATTGGAGTAGACGATCTTTAAGATCATTTTTTGGTATGTAGGTGGTTACTAGATTTCTTCCTTTAAGTTTGAATGTGATAAATATATGCTAAATCTTTTTGAGATTAAACAATATTACCTAGGGACTTGCTTAATGAAAGTTCAGAAGCACTTCAGAAAGCAACATGCTTCATTGAGCATTCAAATGCAAATAATGTTGATGTTCACATAATGATAATGTTTTCTAATATTTAAGCTTCATAATGTTTCTCTTTATTTTTATTTCTTTTTGCAAATTCCCCACTGTAGAGGATAAAACATTAATCTCTCCAGTCTCATAACTTTTATATGAGACTATATTATGATAGCTCACAATCTCATTAATCTATTAACTTTTTTGTGGTCTGAATACTTATTCAAAGTGCATTTTTTTTCCACGAAAGGGAGAAAACTCACAAAGGTGATATGATGGTTAAGAGTCTCTGCTTTAGATCTTTAAATAGTTTTCTATTCATAGGGATTTAAATAGGAAATGAGGAAAAGAAAACAATCATTATTGAGCATTAATTGTGCATCAGGTGCTTTATATACCTTATTTAATCCTCACAGTATCTGTAGACATAGATATAATTAGCTCCATATTAAGTATTTAATACACAAAAATTTAAAGTTGATAAAAGTTTGTATAACTTCCCTCAGTTAAGTTGTCTACCAAAATGTATGAACTTGTCCAAGGTCATACCCATCAGCTGGCAGAGCCTAGCTTCAAATCTGGATCTATCCATTTCTAAACCTACTTACTCTCTTTTCACCATACTATGTTGCCTGTCTAGGAAAAGAGATGAAAAAATATGAAACTATTTTCAACTGATTCCAGAGAGTACTATGAAATTCATTGTTTCCTCTTTACTTGATATTTCTGTTGATCTTCAAATGTAGTTACATATTTGGGAGAAATGGTAATATAGGGAAATTAATAAGTGAAGACTACCAAGGTAAAGGTAGAAATCATATTTTAATTCATAATTTTGTAAAGATACAGAACATATTGATAATTCATTATATAGTTTTGGGAGATAATGACAATGGTTTCTGTAGGATTTATCATCCACAATTATTACCTTACATCACCTCTACATTTTTTTAGGTTAAAATGGCCACATTCCCTTTTTATCTGAACATTAAGAGTGATCTCATTTAGAATTGGTATCTGGATTCAAAACCATTTTTCTTTGTTGAAGTAAGGAAGGAACTAATTTCAACCTTGCTGTGGATTAGCTGCAACAATGTCTAGCCAAAGATTTTGTAGCAATTCAAAAGGTTAGTACATTGTTGAGAAGTATTTACTATTCAACATACTGAAGAGTTAATTGTAGTACTATTTCCCATTGAATTATGGATTCAATTTCCCTAAAAAGGTTAATTGATTTTCTTCTCCACAAACAATAAGATGTGACTATAAAGAAGGAAAAGACTATTAGCACCCAACTATAGGCTTATGGGCTTCGGTTTCAAAAATAAAAACTGACACATGTAAAGTTATGATATCAAGAAAATAAATTATTTTCTCATATATGAAAACTTTGATGTATAGCTATGTTAAAGAAAGGCTTTTGCAAGTTTTAAGGACATTAGACAAGGAAAAGGAAACATGCCAGCTCAAATGAAAGGCTACAGTTAGGGATCTTAGAGTGTCTCCTGCTTGTCAGATGTGTGTTTTGGAGTCTGTTGGAAGAATATTTATTTCCCATTGTATCTGGTCCTTAGCAAATGAATTGTGGCTGCACTGGAAGTCTTAAAGTTTGTTTAAAAGAGTTTACAGCTTGCTGTAAAATTCTTATGAAATCTTGGTTGAACTTTTAAGAACAACCTACAGTTCTTATCTGATCTTAGATCTGACTATGGACAATAAAAGGAGTGGCACTTTCCTTGTTTTTATTTGGTGGAGTCAACTGTTTAAAAACAGAAAGACACACATATCTTCTAAGACTGCCGTCCTCAACCCCCAATCCATTGACCAGTACCGGTCTGTGGCCTGTTAGAAACATGGGGCAGAGCTCTGTGCCCCTTAGCTCCCCAATCCACCATCTGTGGAAAAATTGACTTCCATGAAACTGGTCCCTGTTGCCAAAAAGATTGGGGACTGCTGTTCTAAGAAACCATGAGTGTTATGGCCTGGGTAAGGGTGAATTACAGTAAAGGGTCTCAGTGATACAGCAGAGTGTTGTATCAAGAAGAGAAAGGAAGTCATGGGTTCTTGAATCTCATTAAAAAATATAATGTTGCTAATCATTACACTTTTGGAGTAGGTTGAAGGTAGTAAGACAACCTGAAACATGAAAGTATAATGTGAGTTTCTTCTATAATTATCTATTACTTCTTCATTATTTGTTCATATTTAGTTATAGTTATAATGTTGGGAGCTTGTCACTGCTTTGAAAAAAATTTAGTTTACAGATTGGGTTTGGCATGAAATTAATGCAGTTCTAGAATTAAAAATGATTTTTTCCAGCCCTATTTTATTGATGAGTAAATTGAAGTCCAGAGAGCCTGAGTGACTGGTCCGGGGACACACAAAAATCTGTTTGCAGAGGAGGTAACACATTGGTATTATGACTCTCCATCTAGTACTTCTTCTGCTTCACTTTGTCACACACCCTAAATGACATGTGTGTGTGTGTGTGTGTGTGTGTGTGTGAGAGAAAGAGAGAGAGATGCCACAAAGTTGGTAATGTTGTACGTGCCCCATGACACTTGTGTAGGAGGCTTTCTACTACCAAAAGAACATCTATCTGCTAAACTTTTAAATATTATTTGGGGCTATAAACTAATATAAAATTATATTTGAAAGTGAGAAAACTGCTTTTCTGCCTGTAGGTTTTTCACTAAACTTTTCTATACACAAATACAGATTTAAGGAGAAAATAAACATGCCTTTTAGCCTTTATATCTGTAGTTTTCTTTCTTCTTCTCTTTTTTCCTATTTCTCTCTTTTCCTTTCTTCCCTCTCTTCCTACCTCTGTCCCTCCATCCCTGCTTCCTTTCCTTCCCTCCTTCCTTTTTTTTCTATTGATGGTAATAATGATTTCTCAAGACTGTCAAAAAGCAAATTACAGCAAATTTAGTTTGAAGATTTCAGTGGCTTTTATTTGTGATTCTAGAATTGAGTAACTCTTCATTTTATGAAATAGAATGAATGTTTTAATGAGCCCAGCAGAGAAGGGTTGGCTTTACAGACAAAAAAGGGCTGAGAAAAGCGAAAACAGAAAACAGAAGTCTATTGGTTGTTTCAAAGTTACTTTTCTTGTAAAGGTTAAAGTAGAGGGGACTTCATGCTGGCTAAAACTGGCCTATTTGGGGATTTGGCTATTATCTCTCTTTTTCCTGAGTTCTCAGCATGTTAGATAAACAACTTAGTTTCAGCTTGGTGGTGTGGAACTTTAGCATGAGTGACTCTATTTTGGTTTGATCCATTGAGTCCAGCGCAAGAGCTCAGTCCAAACCAGTGGCCTCCTATAAGTTTTATTTAACAAGCCCATACAAGCTGCTGTACTATAGAACATAAATTGTTATATTTATGGTGAGTTTCAGGAAGTACTGTGGTGGTGGAGACATATGATGATATCTACTTTTGTATCAAACATTTAATTATGCATGATATCTTCTCATATATTACCTCATATAATTCTAACAATAACTATGTGAGGCAGATATTTTTATTACAGTTCCACTTTATAGCTATAGAAAAAATAATTGAGTATCAAAAAGGTATAGTAACGTGTCTAAGTCTAACCTGGTATGTAGCACAGAGCTGATGGTTGTATATTTGTTGCTTTTATTGATGTTCATTTAGCTCTGCAAAGTCCACAAGGAGGATTTTATGCTTGGGAGCAGCCATTACATTGTAGAGGCAAGTGTTATCTACTTGTTTGTTTAAATGTCAGAGAAAGGGAGATTTTTGTATTGAAACTATGTTCTTAGCTCATTAGAAAGTACAGTAAAACAGGAATGGTTGAATAGTTGGAATTTTATCCATGTTGCATTTTCTATCAACATATTTTTTCCTTGGAGAATAAATAGTTTTAAAGAATGCAAAATAACTCATGCTTTTTTATAAAACTATGCTTGAAATACACACTGTAGAATGAAAACTATCACCCCACATTTACCACCCAGAGACAACCATCTTCTGTATTTCTTTTCTACTCCCTCCTCCTCTGTGCATATTTTTATATAGTTGAAATCCAACTTTTTATGTAATTTAGTATCCTGTCTTTTCCATTTAGGAGGGCAACATAAACATTTCCCCCATGTGAATGTAAACTCTTCATTAGCATATCTTTTATAATAGTAGTGTGTAGTATTGTATATTAAGTAACATAATTAACATAATTACTGAATCATTTTCCTGTTATTAGAAGGTAAGAATGTTGCTAATATATTTCTATGGTAAATAAGCTATAGTACATACTTTTTTTTTCTTTTTTTATCTCTCCACCAATATAGTACATATCTTTATGCATCATTTTTATTTTCCTATTTCAAATTTTATCCTCAGACTAGAATTGCAGTTATTAGATCAATACATAAGATATTTTACAACATTGCTTTTCAGATGGGTTATGTCAATTTACATTTCCAGTTATAGTACATGGGAGTGTTCATTTTGCTACAATCTCATCAGCATCTTAATTTTTAAAACTGCTATTCTACTGGGCAAAAAATGTTTCATTAAAATAATTGCCTCTTTCTATTTTTCATACTAACCTTCTCAGTGTGAAACTAAACAAAACAAAGGAATTCTCACTCACTCATTTTTTAGAAAATAACAACCCTCACTTAAGATGGGACCAGAGAGTAGCTGCAGGAAAATGGAATTGCTCGTTGACTCTCACCGAGCCAGAAGCCAAATCCGCATATTTCCTGAAGAAATTGAATGTGGGAAAATAATAATGCAAACGTGGAAGTTACTAATAAGGGCAAATACAAAAATGGTCAGTTTGCCAAGATTTCATAATTAAATAATTCAAGTCTGGAGAGTTATTTTCTTTTGTGTATTTAGCTACCTTTTTGTTTGCTTTCATTTGTTGCCTCTTCATTGGTGCTACTTATTGAATCAGGATGATAGGTTATCATTATAATCAAGAGGTCCGTTTGCTGACTCTGTGGATCTGATTTTATTCTTGGATGTTAGGCCCTCTTTCAGTTTTGTTGGTTTTGTTTTGTCTGGGTACACCCTAGCCAGCACTGTACTTATCTTACAGATGCGAGACCTACTGCCAGCAATACAGACTCTGAAGGTATGAGTTAAAAATCATAGCTCTTATGTTTACCGACTGTGTGTCCTTCGGTAAGTTATCTAATTCCTCAAAGCCTCAGTTTCCTTATCTAGAAAATTGAGATAATGATAGGACCTACATCTTATGGCTGATGGAAAATTCAATGAGGCATTGCAAGCATTTGGCGCCAGTGCCAAGTAAAAGATTAGCAAGTCATAGTTGTTAGTATTATCATCAGCACCATTCTTATCATCTTTCTCCTCCTCCTCATCATCATCATTATAACCTCCTCAACGCTCTGATTCTGTTTGTGTCATGAATTATTTCTGCCTTAAGGATAAGGCCAAGAATCTGTAGTACCTTTGTTAATGTTTATTCACTCACCAACAAACGTTTATCTAGGGCAAAACAGACGAAGTCTGGACACAAGGAGCTTATAAGCTTGTGAGGGAAGATCAATAATGAACAAATAAGCAAATAAATATGTAGTATATCAGGAGATTTTGTGATGGAGAAAAATAAAACAAGGCAAGGAAGACAGGAGGGCCAGAGGTTGGAATGGGGTTTACATGCGAGGAAGGTAGGTTATTATTTGTACAAGGTGGTAAAAAACTCTGACAAATGGCACTTGAGCTGTCTTGGAATGAGAGAGAATAAAATAACATTCTCAATGGAGGAAACACGCCTGGCATGTTCAAGAACCAGAAAGAGGAACTGTGTGGCAGGAATAGAGTCATTAAAGGGAAGAGCAAAAGGAGAAGTCAGAAAGTGGGAGGGAGGCAGACCATAGAGGGCCCTGTAGGCCACTGTAAAGGCTTTGACTTTTATCCTGAGTGAGATGGGCAACCACGGGACCACAGTGAGCAGACAAATGACCAGGTAAAGGCAGAAGTGAGGGATGAGATAGGTGGTAGCAGTGGTAGTGACAGAGAATTGCGAATTGGTGGATTCTGAAGACATATATGTGTGTGTGTATGTGTATAGACAGAGATGTGTGTATATATATGTATATGTATATATATGGTTATCATCATATTTTTAATGCACTGACCTTATAAATCGGTGTAAAATCAACCAGTGCTCCTTTCTTTTTGTTTCCAGTAACTATACTTGTTCTTTTGTTGTTTTAGAATGCCCCATTCTATCTTTTATTGTTAACAATGTTTTGTTGTTGTTAATTATTGTTAACAATTTTAGTGTTTTTCTCTCATCGTCATTCATCTTCCCTCTTCATCCTCCTCTAACCACCTGGTTTCATTCCTTTAGGGATTCTCCTCCGGGATTGTCTCAGACTAGAAAAATGTTGGGCAACCAAAGGTCCTTCTAACATCATTGCCTTTTAGTTTGAACATGAGTAGATCCCAGGAGACATACTTCCCTGATTTTTCCAGTTGAACTGACCTGTCTACTTGGTGATTGCTTTTTGGCTTCCAACATTATTTTGCTGAGGCAATTCACCACATTAAGTAGAGTGTGGAAGCCAGTAGCTGCCTGTGTCTATTGAGCACTGGAAATGTAGTTAGGACAACTGAAGAACTAAGTTTTTAATTTATCCGGTAGTTTTAGTGGATGTTGTATTATTTCAAACCTTCCTGATTGTCTCTGTCAGTCTTATGGGGAGGCAGAACCCATCGCTCACTATAAATGTTAAAAATCCCAGAGACTTGCGTTCCTGGCTTCCTTTCCAGTTAGCAGGTGGGCCATGACCTAGCCATAACAAATAGGATGCACCCACTCTAGTTTTTGAAATGGAAGTTAATTATTTGAAGAAACAGAAACAGAAGAAAACATATACAACAACAGCCACACATCATCAAGTTTTCACGGCGATGATAGCAGCAGTTCTGGTGAGGGAATCTGTTGTTCAGAACTGGTGTGAAAGTAAACTATGGTGTCCTTTGTTCAATACAGTGACGGTGGAGTCCTTCCCTGATTAGTTCTGCTACACGATTTTGTCTGTCATCCTCAGAGCTATGAAGATCTGCTTACTCAAAACTGTTTTGAAAATCTGGTTCTTCAATTTCCTGAGAATTCTGAAAAGTGCCCAGTATACTTTCTTTTTTGTTTCTTAAATTTGAATGATTCCATTTTTTTTTTTTGTGTGTGTGACTTGTGGCTATAACTCCTACACATTATGGGCAGAGGGAAGACAGACATTTGATTAGTAATTATAATATAGTGTGTACATTAAGTCATGCATAATAGTGCTCAGCAGGCACAGAGTGATGTGAGACTAGGTTTCACAACTGGTGATAGGTCAGCTGGATCTTCAAAAGGAGAGGAATTTTGCCAGTAGAAATGGGGGAAGTGCATGGCAATAGAATAAAATGCATGAGCAAAACCTCAGGGTTAAGATATGGCATGCCATAGCTGACCAAAAGGAAGAAGTTTGGTACATGAAGAAGAGACAAAAAATAAAACTGAAGTGATAGATTGGGACTCTATTATGGAGTTTTGGTTTACTTGTAGGCTACAAGATCCAGCATGTAGTCTGGGAAGGTGAGTGTCATGACCAATTCTGACTTCTGGAGGCATATTGGAGTGGGAAGAAGCTGACGACAGGTGCTGGTTGGGAGGTTATTGTAATTTTCTAGGTATAGAGGGTGAGGAAACAAGTGGGTGGAGGCACCGAATTTGAGAGTTTGATTTCTTTTTCCTTCTTTTTTTCTTTTTTTTAATAGGCAGGGGAGTTAGTAGAAAGTAGGAATTGAGGATAGACTGAGATTTCCATTTTGAAACATTATGTAGATGATGATGATGATGTGCTAACTGAAACAAAGATTGTTGGAGGAGCAGGCATGTAAGAGAAGACAATGAGTTTAGATTTGTCCTTGTGGAGAATTAGAGAAAATCGGGAGTATCTAAATAGATATGCAGGTATAGAGGTTAATACAAAAGTCAGCATTGAAGATGTGGTGTATAACCTCATATTAGTCATAATGGGAACCCCAGGGAAAAGAACATGTGCAGCGCTGAAACATTTAGGAAATAAGGGTCCTCTGCCAAGAGGGAGAGGACAGAAATGGGGTAAAGGGTTTGAGGAAAATAATCAAACTTGGAACAGCTTCTCTGAGGAATAAATAGTGGAATTAATTTGGTTAGTAATAAAATCATTAGTAAGTAGTTTTGTGACATTAGTTTAGTGTGTAAATCTTTGAGGTTTATATGACTCCTCCAGTAATGCATCGCATTGTGGAAATAGGAGCTGAGAGAGACATTGTTAAGTTGATCTAGGCATGGGACTGTCAAGGAATCACTGGAGAAGATCAACGTATGGAGGAATTGTGGGTACTAACGAAGAGATGCTTCTCCAGAGGCTGAAAATATGAGACACATTACATTATAATGTAGTGGGCTTCAAACTGTATTCCTTGTGGTAGGCTTAAGGACCCAGGTCTTAACAAGAGCTCTGGTTTTATCTCTTTTATAGTTTATATTTTGTTTTATTTTTAGGTTTTAAGTGTTTAGAGTTTAAGTATTCATTAAAAAGAAAGGTTTCAATTATAGGAAAGTTGTAAAACCACTCCTTTAGTATAAGAAAGACTTTTAAAAATGAATCATCCTGTGATGAAGTGAATTGCTTTGCAAAATAGGGAGTCCATAAGGCTTAAAAATAGGAGAGATCCCTTTGTTGATTGGAGAGGCTGGATTAGACCACCTCTAAAGATACTTTCAGCTCTACAGTGCTATAATTCTAGGAATTATCCTGGCTTTTACAGGCCTGGGTATCTTATGGGTATATAAAAAGCATGCCTTCAGGTGAATCGCCTAAAAATCTTTTATCAATACCCTTTTTATCTTTGTTTATTTTGTAGGATTCAATATTAGCTTTGTAACTTGAACTTATCACAGATGAAACAAATGTTCTATATAGAACATGTCTCGCAGTGTGTTTTGGGACTTCCTTTGGGCATGTTCTGAGGAGCAGAGATGTCTTCTGGGTCAGCTCCACTGATGGGCACTCCTTCTGTCTACTGGGACCTGGTTGTGGGTAGAGCCTTCCCACTGGAAGCCTACCACTTATTCTTGGTAAGGCCATGGCCTGCCCTCTTCTTAACATTTTTCAATGCTACACAACTTGAGGATGTTTATCCCAGCTAAGCTTACAAACCTATTTAGGATGCTGTCTTACACTGATAATGACCCACCAGAGTATTCTAAAAATTCTATCTGGTAAAATTCTCCTGGGCTTTTGTGTGCATATACATGTACTAGTCTTCCAGCAAAGTCAGCATGTGTTCACATAAATATTTGTCTATAACTTCCTGTCTGGCTTAAAATATTAATTCATCCAATTTTCTGCAAACACTATGGATTTTCTCAGTGTATCAGTCAATGATTTGGCAGGAAATGAATGGCACACTCAACTTGGGTAATGAAGGACTTTTCAACAGATGTGCTATTTTCAAAGGTGTGGATAAGCAAGGAAGCCACCAATGGATGGTGCAATATCCTGGGATAGCAATAGTGAGGAATCATTACTACACCTAGATCAGCAGAGGCAAGGAGAGGGAGCTGTTACCTTGAGAGAGTAGCTTTATGGAGAGTGCTGCCTAACGGGAACTTTGGCCTCAGTAAAGAGACATAGTCAACTTCCGGCAATCAGCAAGAAAGGAGTGAGGTACATAAATAACCCAACCTATGCCTTAAATCTCCTGCCAATAAGTGGACACTTTTAGCTAATAAAAATGCTCCAGTCACTTTGTTTCCAAGGATGATTTCAGTTCAGTAATTAGTATGCCCAATACAGTATATTCATCTACACACCTTCATTCTCAGTCAAAGCTTCACCTATTTCCAAACTTGCTTGCTTCAGGCCCTGAAACCAGCACTGGAGAATCACCTTCTCTTCCTTTTACATACATTTTACCTCTTCTCTCTGCTTTCCTCTCCCCCACTAGGGTACAGGTGGACTCAATAACTACTTCCTCCAAAGAAAGCTGCTGATTCTTGAGAGCATCTTTGACTTTAGCTTCTTAATAACCTTGATGCAGGCAAGTGAGGGACTAAGAATGGCAAGTCAATTTTTGGCCACCTCCCTCGCACCCCCTGCAAGGAGGCCAAGCACTTTACTTTGGGATGTGTGTGAGTGTAGGGGGAGTGGAGTGGCCCTGCTGCCCCAGGCCTCAGCCAGGACCGAAGCAGAGTCCCAGTGACACATGCTGTTAGACAAGTTTCCTGTAGTCTCAGCAGTCCAGCTCAGGCCCCTTAGTTCAAATGCTTCATGCTCCAAGATGTCCTCCAACCGACAGAAGGCCTGGGACAGGCCATGTATTTGTATGGTAAATTGTTTTTAAGAGAGGGAGATAAGTAATTTTTGCCAAAAAGGAAGCAGGCAATATCAATGAAGTGTTAAAGGAAGACGGTGGCATGACATCCTATAGAGGAAAGGGCTTTAGAAATGGATCTGCAAACCTATACCTGAATCATGGTTTCACCATGGCTTAACTGTAACTTTAGCCAAAGTGCTTAATTTTTCCAGTCCTCAAGTTCTTCATCTGTAAAAATGGTTAAAATACTACTACTCTCTGTTGTAAACACAAGTAAGTTTGGTAATTTGTTTACCAAAATTTGGAGGAACGTAAAATAATCTGCTCAAAGTTTTATTTACTTTTTGTTTGTTTATTGCTGGGCAAGGGAGCAACTCTTTCTTTGTGATAGGTGGTTATTGTTACCTTGATACAGTTCCTATGCATTTCCCTGGGAAAAGGTTCTCTAAGCATCTCTTAAGAAGCAATACTGGCTAGCACTTAAAATGAGAACTCTTCCTAGAAAAAAAATATTGATGGGAAGTTGTGATTTTAGTGTCCTTTCACCCCTCATCTTGAGTGTCCCTTTTCTCATTCAGTGACTCTACCCACCACCGCAGGGCACCACTGTCCCAATGCCCAGCCTGTCCTGCACAGCGCCTGGCACTCCCAGCCTTCCCTTCCTCCCTGCCCCACAGAACCCCTGGGCCTGTTCTCCAGAAGGAAACCAATATACACATTCAAAACAAGGAATGAATGGCATGTGCAAGCTTAATCAGCCATTCTTCCCACATAGAACATTCATTTGAGCTAAAGCCTCCTTGCGGTTTGAAGAACACACAAGACCGAAAAATATGCACAGGTGTCAAACAGAGACCAAAAATACTTCATTGAAGGTAAAGGTGGGCTCAAGAATTTGGCCTGAATCTGGTAAAATAGATACCTGGATCTGGTAAAATGCTTCTTCCACATCTGCCCCTCACCAAATCACCAAGTTCAGACCTTCAGACCCAGTGAGGGGAGTGTCGGTTTGCAGCGACAGCTTATCCAATCAGCTGTATGTCTCTCTCCTGCCAAGAATACAAGCAGGGGGCAGAGGCCATATGTACACAAAGACCTTCATATAACCCCACCTGATGGAGAAATACGAATTAACAGAAGTGATACACTTACCTTCTCATCAATCAGATAAAGCACTCCTCACATAGGAAAAGCAAATGAGAAACGGAAGAAGGTTTTGATGCTTCTTCTACCCACTGTGTACAAGAAGTCAGAGGTTTCTATTTTATAGTTTTTCAGACCAGTAGAAACCTGGGACAGGAAAAGGATGTTTTCTTCTACTTTCCTGTGCCGTAAGCATGAGATTGAAAACACCGCAAATTGAGGCATTTTCAAAGGGCAGACATGGGGCAATAAAAGCTTTCCTGTTGCCACCTAATCATATCTCATATGTAGAAACCTGCTATGCCTTTGTGATTATTTGATGTTTTAAGCAGCCTCTGTTGTCTTACCTTTTTAGACAAAAATCTAGTCATTATTCACATTTTTTTTTCCTTCACCTAATGAAAAGGGCCCGTGGAAGAGCAGATAAGACATCTAACTGTAATCAGAATATTTCAGGTTCACTCCTGGTTAGAATTAATATTTATAACAGATTATAAATCTTTTGAAGTCTGAAATATATATTTTTTGCCTTACAGAAAAGACCTACCACAGTGCTTAGCACTTAATATATAATGAACTCTCAATAAATGAGTGAATTAACCTCACTATAGTCCCTTTCCTCTTTTTTTAAGGCCATCTTAATTCCTTGAACTTCTTCTTTCCCATTTCTTATGATCCCTATAAGCATCCTCAATTTCTTATCCCCCACTCATCTTTCTTTCTCCTGCAGTGCTTTTATTTTTCTGTCTTTCTCCCCCACTTATTTTCTGCTAATTTTCAATCACTCTTCCTTTTCTTTCATCCCTACCTCCATAATTATCTTTTAATCACCTTTCCTGGTATGACTTGGATAACTGGAGAGGAACAGCTCACGTTATAAGATGTTGAATTTGATCAGCTAATTGGTTGTAGGGAGAAGAGCCAGAAATCTACTTTAGGCTGACCCAAGACAAACATATACCAGTATCTATTTTGATATCACAAATATCTCCAAAGGACTACCAGTCTTCCTTGACTGAGCTTTTACTTGAACCTAAAATCTACTTCTGAAAAGCTGGTCCAAACTTTGCTAGCTTACATATTTGTAAAGTTCTGCAAATAACAATAATGGGTATTCATATTATCTCTCTATCCACCTAATTATCTACATTATGAAAATCTAGTGAAAAGGATAATACCTTTTCTTCTTAAGTGCCTACAACAAACAAAACCCATCTTAGGTGTTTGTATAATACAATCAATATTAATTTAAAATAAGTAGTTTGAATTATTACTATGAAACCTTACCCTAATTGATAATATTTTGAATTTTCCACACATCTGAAAATACATGTAATTCTCACTGTCTTTTCTGAAAATTCTCCCAACCATAAAACTACTGAATTTGATTAAAACTTAACCAAAGACAAAATGAATAATATGGAACAAACACAGCTACCTGGGGAAAGTTACTTTTCTTATGAGAATTGTGCACTAGAAGATTGAAAAGAAGCTTTAATATTAAATTAAAGCACCACAAACTAATAAACCTGTGCATATTCAGTAAGGAAAATTACTCAAGAGTTGTTGATTTTCAGGCATTTGGCCTTAAGAAAAGAATCAGAAGGAAAAGGGAAATAAGAGAAAGTGACTCATATATTCAGTGTCTAGTCACATGGGAATGAGAAAGGTCTTGGGGTTAGAACAACCTCCCAGAGCAGGAAAAGTGATAGTTCCAAGGAATAGACAGCAGGCAGAAATTCAGGCAGTCAACAGTTGACATAAGAGAAGGACAGTAATAATTATTGGGGACAAGTTACTGGAGTTCAGCAGCAGGACTGTGGCTATTTTAGTTTCATAAAAACTGAGGAACCATCCAAGAAATGAAAGGAAAGACTTACACAATGGGAAGAATAAGACAGCCAGGGTTTGGCCACTAGGAATAAGACCAGAGCCTAATTCCCGGGCATCCAAGCGAAGGTCAGAGAAGAAGCAGAAGCCAGGCTGCTTGGATTTTAATTCTGTAAGCTATGCTGTAAGGGTCCTGAAAGTTCCTGTGACCAGGGCAGAATCAGTCCCAGAGGAGGGGGTGAGCTAAATTTACAGGAAGGGCTAAAGTGACATGAGCTTTGAAATTGAGAGGAGAAAAGAGACAAGCATCATTATATGAACGGTATATAGTAGATAAAAATTCTAAGAATCCTGTGCTGCAACAGTAGTCTGAAGTTAATAATCAAACTCTTCTCTTAAAGTTACTGGGATGATTAAATGTTGAAATATACAGAAAGTGCTTAGAAAAGTGCCTGATGTGTAGTCAGTATTCAATTAGTTAGCTTACCATTGTTGATATTATCAATGCTATGACTATTTTGCAGTTCTTTATGGAAATGCTGCTTTTGTTTAAAGTTTCTGAAAGAAGCCACAAAGGGATCTCACTGGCAGGAGATTTTTTGGGGGCTGCTTGACTTGAAAGGTTATACTGAACACATTTTGGGCAGCAAGACATGCCTAGACAGCATGGGTTGCAGAAGATGTTCTCAATCAAAGTCTGTGAGAATAAATGATTTGGAACACCCTGAAGACGGCTTCTGTTTTGAGATACCTAGAATCTATAACCCCACATTTAATTTCCAAATGCCTTGTTGCAGGTGAGGCTTGGAATCTGATAAGTTTAATTAGTTTAGAGATAATGAGAACAGCATCTTTGGCAAAATATGTGGAGGCAAAATATGTCCTTAGTGCCTTTTCACAACATCCTATTCCAGAGGGGACTCTACCTGCCCAAGACTGATTCCCTCTTTAGCACACAGCAACCCTCTATCATCATTGTTGCATTCATTCATTCACTGTCTCAATCATTCATCCATTCATAATTTTCAGTACCAAACAATCATTTGTAGACTCATAGATGTGATGGACCAATTAATAAAATTTTAGAAATAGTACAAAAGGTTGCTGTACCTTATTTTGTACAATAAGAACATTAAAAGCCACACAAGTAAAATTTATATACCAAAGGAAATTATAACACCCTAACAAATAGGAGAGATATAAAATCATATGAAAGGACTGTTTAAAAAAATGGAATAGGCCGGGCATGGTGGCTCACGCCTGTAATCCTAGCACTCTGGGAGGCTGAGGCGGGAGGATCGTTCTGAGCTCAGGAGTTCGAGACCAGCCTGAGCAAGAGCGAGACCCCGTCTCTACCAAAAATAGAAAGAAATTAATTGGACAGCTAAAAATATATATAGAAAAAATTAGCTGGGCATGGTGGCGCATGCCTGTAGTCCCAGCTACTTGGGAGGCTGAGACAGTAGGATTGCTGGAGCCCAGGAGTTTGAGGTTGCTGTTACCTAGGCTTACGCCACAGCAAACGCACCAGGCAATAGATTTACAATCTGTAAAAAAAAAAAAAAAAAAAAAAAAAAAAAAGTTATGCTATGTCTGGTTTTAATTATTTAATAAATACATAACTTTGAAATTTTTTTAAAGTAGTTATTCTCCCTCTATAGGTGGTGCCTAGCAGAACTCAGTTCCAGTGGAATTAGTTT
>CAUYSK010104667.1:0-32510 GCA_963575035.1 Avahi laniger
ACGCCGTTCTGAGCAGCATGATGAAATCTTGGGCTGGCCCTCTCAGGACGTGACTCATCCCTTTGTCCAGCGCGTCCACTACCCGCCTGTTAGTCACTCGGCGGCGGTCTTGGTTATCAGATTGACTGTCGCGGTATTGCAGTGCTTGTGTTCAAGCAACCCTTATTTTACCCAATAATGGCCTCAAAGCACAAGAGCGGTGATGCTGGCGACTTGGCTACACCAGTGGGGAGCCGTAAAGTGCTTCCTTTAAGTGAAAAGGTGAAAGTTCTTGACTTAATATGGAAAGAAAAAAAATTGTATGCTGAGGTTGCTAACATCTAAGAATTTTCTGTGTGTGAATTTGTGAAGAAGTAAAAAGAAATTTGTGCTGGTTTTGCTGTCACACCTCAAACCGCAAAAGATACGGCCACAGTGCATGATGTGTGCTTATAGTACAGGGTTTGGTATTCTCTGCGGTTCCAGCCATCCACTGGAGGTCTTCGACCACATCCACCCCATAGCAGATAAGGGGTGGCTACTATTACAAAAGTGCATCTCAAACAAACAGTAACAGTGGTTGTTCTTGGGGAGACGGGCTGTAGGGTGATTTCCTTGGGTGTCTGATTCTCCCTTTGTTGACAGTCTGTTCTGTTTCAGTCTCTTGCAACAACATCAAAAGGCCGCATGGGGTGAGCCTCTGGTCTCTCCCCTAATGGCCAAGTGTCCAGCTATTCGGATACCAGGAAGTAGGCACGCAGGGCCTCCAACAGAAGGCGCTAGCTTGGGAGCCTGGTGCACTGGCGCACGCACACCTGGAGTCCCAGCTACTAGGGAGACTGAGGCAAGAGGATCACTTGAGCCCAGGAGTTTGAGATCAGCCTAAACAACATAGCAAGACCCCCATCTGTAAAAAACGATTAAAACAAAATAAAACAAAGGCACCACCTTGGGAAAGGCCCAAAGAGGCAGTGTGGCTCAATGGTTAAGGCCCCCAGTGATCTTAACTGGCGCTAGACCCCCGGGGTTCAAAGCCCAGCTCAGGGGATCATTAGCCACTGTGACCTTGGGTTGGTACTTGTCCTCTCGTGGGCCACCTATAATGTGCAGTTAATGGGAGGAACCTACTTCATATGGTCCTGTGAGTACATGGTAAAGCAGTTAGAACATGTCTGGGCATACTATGGGTCACCAAGGAGGATGATGATGACGATGATGATGATTTATTCTGGCACCTGCTCTGCAAGGCCCTGAAAAGCCTGAGGTGGCTTCGGCCTTGGAAAAGGTGAGCACAGTGCGAGGTTCCTGTGGACGACGCACACACAGCCCCTCCTTCACTACCATCCATCATTGGGAAATCGATGTGAGTCTCACCCGTTTGTGATTTTTCTCTAGAATGTCACTGTTACTTGAGGGTTCGTCCTGTACCAGGGACGTGGGGTGGAGAGACCTGAGTCAGACGCTGTAGAAAACTGGCTAAGTCTGAATACAACCACTTACGGGGCTGGCGGGGAGACAACTGGCCGTGAGCTTCCCAGCGGCCAGTGCCAAAGGGTAACAGGCCTCGTATCACGAGTTCTTGAAAGGCAAGTTTTTTCTAGCTGGGGTGTCTACAGAGAGATTTCAGAGACTATGTGAATAGGGGTGGGGGAAAAATCCCACCTCTATTTTCACATTTTAACCTCTATAGAAATGAGGTTTTCCTTCAGGTGAGAGTGGAGGCCACAAACCACAACAGAACCAGCAATGCCGGAGACTCTGCCACCAACAGAAACCACAGAGAGTGTCACAGCACATGACAGTTACTGCAGAGACCTCAGAGCATCCTTTGTGCTCACTGCTGGGGAAGCAGGGTGCTGCTAGACCCGCTGGGGAACAGCCTCACTAACCGAGTGTGTCCCCAAAGGAGCACCTGAACGCTACGCCACACCACAAAAGGGCTTCTCAACAATGTGAGAGCCGCGCTTCAATATCACTGTTTTCCTTTGGGGCTCCGGGTGTTTCACTCCCACCTTACCGAGTCACTCTGAGACAGAGGTGGGAGGTTAAGGAACTCTGTCAGGTAGGGCTGGGGGCTCCCGGTGAGTCTCCAGGAGAGCAAGTGGCCCAGTCAAGGCTGCGAGGGGTGTACGCCCGACCTCCCCGCGCTCCCAGCCCTCGAGGGGAGGGGGGGCCCTACCTTCCTGGGGTCCTTCCTGTCCCTGGCGCGGCCGGTGTCCTTGCGTGGGCTCAGGGGGCCGCCCTTGGCGCGGGTCCGGGGCGCGGGCGCGGGCGGGGCACAGGCGGGTGCAGGCGCGGCGGCCGAGGCGTCGTGCAAGAAGATGCGCTCACTGCGACGCCGCGTCCACAGGTCGTCGTCGCTGGCCTCGGGCCCCGCCTCGAAACCTGGCTCCTTGCCGCCCCGCAGCTTCCGGGCCTTGCGCCCCTTCTCCGCCGCCAGCTTGGCCTTGTCGGGGCTGGCGGGGCCCCGAGCGGCGGGCGCGGGTGCGGGTGCGGGCGGCCCCGGCTCCCCCAGCGCTTTCTTGGGCCGCAGCAGCCCCGCCGGCGACCGCTTGCGCACCTTGACCTCGCTCTCGGAGTCCGTGTACTCGAACTCCGTGCCTAGACGCGAGGGAGGAGGAGGGGCTCGTGGAGGGCTCTCCAGGGCCTCCTGGCACCCACCCCCCAGTACCCGCGACCCCCAGCCGCCACAGACCCGTCGCTCCTCCGCAGGGCAAGGAAACTGAGGCCAGAGAAGGAGAAGGACTCAATGCGGCCCCCCCACCCCCCGTCGCCCCTCCTCGGCTGCCCCGAGCCCTCAGCCAAGGCCACCGTCCAGGAAGGCGAAGACCAGGGGCGCAGGAGCGTGTGTTCCCGTGTGACCGTGGAAACCTGGGGCCAGGGCAGGGGAGCGGCGAGCCCCACGCCCAAAGGGCTGCAGCGGTGGTGTGGGAAAGCCCCGCAGGAAATCCCCTACCCGGCCTCTCTGCCCCCCTTCCTGCAGCCGGGCATCCACCAGACCCCCTCCCCTGTATAGACTGAGGGGCGCGCCAGAGCCCCCAGCCCTGCTCTCTCCCCAGGCCCACGCCCTGCTTCCCTCTGCCCTGGGTCACAGGCCCAAGCTCAAGTTCCCCCACCTTCCTAACCTCCAAGCTTTCTCTTCTGCTGTCTCCTCTGCCCAGAGCCCAGCACACCGGCCGCCCCACCACCACCTCTACTTGGAAAAGTGCTGACCCACTTGCCCTGGGGGCAGTCCTCTCTGCCACACCTCTGCCATCACAGGCAATGTCACACTCTGCCATTTCCCTCAGAGTCCAGGTCTCAGCCTGCCAGGCCCCAAGAAGTGAATCCCTGAGTTCTGGAGCCTTCGACATCCTGCAGCTCAAGCCCTGGCTCACAGCAGGTGCCCGGGAAAAGCGTGTAGGTGAGCAGTTGACAGCACTTCTCCCTGGGACAGGGGTTTGGAGGTGCATTCATCCCACTGGCTGTGAGGAGGACCCGCATCCTCCAGCCAGACCCAGGGGAGGCGATGTCTGCAATAGCCCCTTGGGTCGACAACCTCAGAGAGGGCCAGTGGCCTGCCCTGGATCCCCCAATACAGAAGTCGACAAGCCAGGGCCCAAACCCCAAGCCTACTGACCCCCGGCAGCCATGGGAGGCCAGGCACCACTGTCCCAGCAAATGCAGCCACAGCAACAGGGACAGGCAGGGACCACCCGGTGGGAAGGAGTCCTTGGCAAAGGTTAGTGATCCCATTAATTAATCTTCTGTTAACAGAAGTTGCTTCCCACTGCACCGGTAAGCAACAAGGGGCTTTCATGGCTGACCAGGGGCAGACCCGAAAGCACAGGCTTGGGAGCACTGCTTCTCCGTGTGAGGGAATGAGACACCCCTCGCAGACCACTAGAACACTGGACGTATGTAAACCACTGCAGACACACAGCATGTGGCGCAGGGATGGAGAGTGGATAGAACACTGGACAGAGAAAAGGCGCACTTGGAAGGTGGGAGTGGAGTCACAGGGTCAGATCTGGTCCCTGCACCCTCTGCCCTGGCACTAGACACAGTGTTCTTGGCACACACGGTAGGAGGGGGGGCCTGCATGGAAAAGAAGTAGAGTCCTCCTAACCTCAGAACCAGGAAAGAGACAGCTAGAAAATGACAACACGGAAGAGGGGAGAAAGGGAGCCAAAGAGGGACCCCAAACTCTGTCTACCCCCATCTCTGGAGGACCCACACACCACCCGCACAGGACTCACAGCCCCCCAGGTGACAGCAAGACAGGATTTGAACAGAGACCAGAGCTGCCATGCAAGAAACAGAAGTTGGAATTCAAGGCCTGCCAAAGAAATACTTGTATAAAGAAAGGAAATAATATTCACTGGAGAAAAATAAGAGCATGCTCACTCCGCACAATTTCACCCCCACAATGTCCAGCACGCAATGCAAAATTATTCAACAAATGAAGAACCAAGAAAACGCATGACATTCTGGAGAGAAAAGAAAGCCAATTGAACATGAGATGAAGCAGATGTTGCATCTAACAGCCCAGGACTCTGAAGGGGATGCGAGAACTACCCTCAAAGAGGTAAAACGAAACTTGTTTTCAATGAAGGCTCTGGAAATTTCCCCAGAGAAATGGGAAGGTCTGGCAAAGAAACAGACACAATTGAAAAAGAACCAAATAGAAATTCTAGAACTGAGAAGTACAATTTCAGAAATAAAATTAAAAAAAATCAATGAAAAGACTTATGAGCTGAATGGATATGAGTAACAGAAAAGTAAATTGAGTCTGGGGAAAAAACCCAGCATAGCCTCAGAGAACTGTCAGATGATGAAAATGGTCACATGTATGTCCAACAGGAAAGAAAGAATAGAGTAGGAAAAAATACTTGAAGATTTCTTTAACTATTTCTTCAATAGCTAAAATTTCCCCAAATTTGATGACAAAAAATTACAGATACGAGATGTTAGATGAACACCAAGCAGGATGAACACAGAGACATCTCCGTTCCAGGCACATCACAGCCAAACCGTTGAGAGCAAAAATAAAGATAAACCCTCAGGTACAGCAAGAAAAACCTGACCCATCATTACAGGACAATCATTTGATTAATGGGCTAACTTGTCATCAAAAACAGAGGCTAGAAGAGAGTAGAACATCTTTAAAGTGCTGAAAGGAAACACTGTCAACCCCAAATTCTACATCCAGAAAAATATCACTCAAGAATGAAGGTGAAAGAGAAATGCGTTCAGATGAAAGAACACTAAGAAAATTCATCACCTGCAGATCTACAATACAAAAATGCTAAATGAACTTCAGGTAGAAATAACGTGAAAACTCAAATCCTCAGAAAAGGATGAAAAGCAACAGAAATGGAAAATATCAAAATAAATGCAAAAAGATGATTTAAAAAAAATTTTTTTCCTCATGGTAGCTCATGCCTATAATCCTAGCACTCTGGGAAGCTGAGGCAGGAGGATTACTTGAGCTCAGGAGTTCAAGACTAGCCTGAGCAAGAGCAAGATCCTGTCTCTACTAAAACTAGAAAAATTAGCCAGGTGTGGTGGTGCACATCTGTAGTCCCAGCTACTCAGGAGGCTGAGGCGGGAGCATTGCTCGAGCCCAGGAGTATGAGGTTGCAGTGAACTGTGATGACACCACTGCACTCTAGCTGGGGTCACAGAGCAAGACTCTTGTCTCCAACAAATAAAATTTCCTCTTAATTTCTTTATAAATCCATAAATGTTTAAAACTAAATTTATAACATTGTCTTTAGGGGTTGACACTATGTGAAGATATGTTATTAATACATATAACATATACAATATAAAAGATAGAAGTGTGATATGGACCTATGAGGTTACAAGGCTTCTGTATTTTATGTGAAGTAGCACATTATTAACTATATATGGACTGTGAAAAGTTAAGAATATATGTCATCTCTGTTTTCAATTTTAAAATGTTTTCAATTTTTAAATTTTCTCTTTACTGAGAAAGCAAACAGGAAAATTAAAATGGAATTCTTACTCACATTCAAATAACCTAAAAAAAGACAGCAAAGGAGAAACAGAGGAACAAAAATTAGACAAAAAAAAAGAGTAAGACGCAAATAAATTGCAAGTCAAAAGATGAAAAATATATACTATTCAAATAGTAATTAACCAAAAGAGAGGTGGAGTGGCTGTACTAATATCAAACAAAAGACTTATTAACTCAAAAATTGTTACTAAAGACAAGGATATTCTAAAATGATAAACAGGTCAATTTATCCGGAAGACATAAACATATGTGAACATAATCCAGCAACAAATAAAAAAATATTATGTACCATGACTAAGTGAGATTCATCCCAGGAATGCAAGGTTGGTTCAACATACCAAAAAATTAATCAATATAACACACCATTTCTATTACTCAACAAACTGGAAACAGAAGAGAACTTCCTCAACCTGACAAAGGACATCTATGAAAAACCCACAGCTAACATGATACTTAATGGTGAAAGGCTAAATGTTTTCTCCCTAAAATCAGAAGCAAGCCAGATATATGTTCTCACTACTTCCATTCAGTTATCTACTGGAGGTGCTAGCTGGGTTAATTAGGCAAGAAAAAGAAATAAGACGTACACATTATAAAGGAAGATGTAAAACTATTTCTATTTGCAGATGACATGATCTCATATATAGAAAATCCTGAGGAATCTACTAAAAACTATTAGAACCAATAAATGAGTTTGGCGAGGTTGCAGGATACAAGATCAATATACAAAAATCAATTGTATTTCTATATACTAGCAATGAACACTCCAAAAATAAAAAGAAAATAATGCCACTTACAAAACCATCAGAAAGGATAAATATGAATAAATTTAATAAAAGAAGTACATGACTTGTACACTGAAAACTACAAAATATTATTGAAAGAAATTAAATAAATGGAAAGACATCTTATGTTCTTGGACCAAAAAGTTTGTATTGTTAAGATGTCAATACTCCCCAACTGATGTAGCGAAATTCAACACAATCATTGTCAGAATCCCAGCTGGATTTTTTTTTTTTTTTTGCAGAAATTGACAACTGCTCCTAAAACTCATATGGAAATACGAGGGACTCAGAAGCTCTAAGATAACTTGCAAAATAAAGAACAAAGATGGAGGACTGGCTGGGCGTGGTAGCCCACACCTGAAATCCTAGTGCTTTGGGAGGCTGAGGCAGGAAGATCACTTAAACCCAGGAGTTTGAGGTTGTAGTGAGCTACGACAATGCTACTGTACTCCAGCCTGGGCAACGCAGAGAGACTCTGTCTCAAAAACTCAACTAAACTAAAATAAAATAAAATAAAACAAAGATGGAATCACACTTCCTAATTTCAAAGTTTACACAAAGCTACAATAATCAAGACAGTGTGGTACTGGGTTAAAAACAGACATACAGATCAGTGGAATAGAATTCAGAATCCAGAAGTAACCCCTTACATTTATGTCCAATTGATTTTCAACAAGGGCGCTGAGACTATTCAATGAAGAAAGAATACACTTTTCAACACATGATACTGGGACAACTCACTATCCACAGGCAAAAGATTCCTAGGTCACACTATACTCAAAAAGTAACTAAAAATGGATTACAGACCTACATAAAAGAGCCAAAACTATAAAACTCTTAGAAGAAAACAGGAGTAAATCTTTGTGACCTTGGATTAGGCAATACTTTCTTATAGATGACACCAGAAGCACACGTGACAAGAGAAAAAACATATCAAAATTACTGAGATGCAACTAAAACCATGTTTAGAGAAAGGTTTATACTTCTAAATGTTTCTGTTAGAAAAGAAAAAGATTCCAAATTCAATGACCTAAGCTTCCACCTGAAGAAATGGGAAATGGTTGCAAATTACAGGCGTACGTCATTTTATTGTGTTTCACAGATACTGCTTTTCTTTCCCCCACAAATTGAAGGTTTGTGGCAACTCTGCCTCAAGCACGTCTCTCAGTGCCATTTTTTCAACAGCATGTGCTCATTTTGTGTCTTGTCTCTGTGTCACAGTTTTTTCTCACAATATTTCAAACTTTTTCATTATTATTATCTCTGCTATGGAGATCTGTGGTCAGTGATCTTTGATGTTATTCTTATAATTGTTTTGGGGTTACCACTTAATCTATAAATGTGTGTTCTGACTGCTCCACGGACCTGCCATTCCCCACCTCCTTTTTGGGCCTCCCTGTTCCCTGAGACAAACAATATTGAAATTAGGCCAATTAATAACTCTACAGTGGCCTCTCAGTGTTCAAGTGCAAGGAGGAGTCGTGTTTCAGACGACAAAAGCCAGAAATGATTAAGCTAGTGAGGAAGGCATATTGAAAGCCAAGATAAGCCAAAAGCTGGGCCTCTTGCACCAGTTAGCCGAGTTGTGAACGCAAAGGAAAAGTTCTTGAAGGATATGAAAAGTGCTCCTCCAGTGAACACACGGTAAGAAAGGGAAACAGCCTTACTACTGACATGGAGAAAGTTTTAGTGGTCTGATTAGAAGATCAAACCAGCCACAACATTCCCTTAAGCCAAAACCTAATCCAGAGCGAGGCTCTAACTCTCTTCGATTCTGTGAAGGCTGAGAGAAGTGAAGAATCTGCAGAAGAGAAGTTGGAAGTGAGGCTGGTTCATGAAGTTTAAGGAAAGACGCCATCTCCATAACATAAAAGTATAAGGAGAAACAGCAAGTGCTGGTGTAGAAGCTGCAGCAAGTTATCCGAAAGATCAAGCTAAGGTCATTGATAAAGCAGCCAAACTAAACAACAGATTTTCAATGTAGACAAAACAGCCTTCTACTGGAAGAAGATGCCATTCAGGACTTTCACTGCTAGAGAGAAGTTAATGTCCGGCTTCAGGGCTTCAGAGGACAGCCCCGTCTCTTGTTAGGGCCTAATGCAGCTGATGACTTTAAGTTGAAGCCAGTGCTCGCTTACTTTGCCAAAAATCTTAGGGCCCTTAAGAATTATGCTAAGTCCACTCCACTTATGCTCTATAAATGGAATAAAGCCAGGATGACAGCACATCTGTTTACAGAATGGTTTGCTGAATATTTTAAGCCCCCTGTTGAGACCTACTGCTCAAAAAAAAAGATTCCTTTCAAAACATTACTGCTCATTGACAATGTACCTGGTGACCCAAGAGCCCTGATGGAGATGTACAAGGAGATTAATGTTGTTTTCATGCCTGCTCACATAGCATCCACCCTCCAGCCCATGGATCAAGGAGTAATTTTGACTTTCAAGTCTTATTATTTAAGAAATACATTTCATAAGGCTACAGCTGCCATAGGTAGTGATTGCTCTGATGGAGCTAGGCAAAGTCAATTGAAAACCTCTGGAAAGGACTCATCAGTCTAGATGCCACTAAGAACACTCATGATTCATGGGAGGAGGTCATAATATCGGCAATAACAGGAGTTTGGAAGAAGTCAATTCCAACCTTCATGGATGACTTTGAGGGGTTCGAGACTTCAGTAGAGGAAGTGGTAGGAAGAGCAAGAGAGCTAGAATTACAAGTGGAGCCTCAAGATGGGACTGAATTGCTGCAATCTCATAATACTTTAATGGATGAGGAGTTGCTTCTTATGGATGAGCAAAGAAAGTGGTTTCTTGGGATGGAATCTATTCCTAGCAAAGATGCTGTGAACATTGTCGAAATGACAACAAAGGACTCAAAATATTACATAAACTTAGCAGATAAAACAGTGGCAGGGTTTGAGAGGATTGACTCTAATTTTGAAAGAAGTTCTGCTCTGGGTAAAAGGCTATCAAACAGCATGGCATGCTACAGAGAATCTTTTGTGAGAAGAAGAGTCATTCAATGCAGCAAACTTCATTGTCGTCCTATGTTAAGAAATTGCCACCTCAACCTTCAGCAGTCACCACCCTGATTAGCCGTCACACTCAAGGCAAGACCCTCCACTAGCAAAAAGTTAGAACTCAGTGAAGGCTCAGATGATCCTTAGTATCTTTTAGCAGTAAGAGCAACAAACGGCATGACATGGAAGTGAGAGGAAGGAGGGGGAAGGCAGGGCCGGGGCCCAGCGTGGGTGCCAGAAATGGGGCTCCCAGTATATACATTGTTTTCTTAGTCAGTGCTATTGCATATGCACACTTAACAGACTACGGTATAGTGTAAACGTAACTTTTATATGCATTTATATATGAAACCAAAAAATTTGCATGACACATTTTATTGTGCTAGATTTATCGTGGTGGTATGGAACCAAACCAAAACTATCTCTGAGGTATGCCTGCTTCCCCAAAGTAAACAGAATGAAGGAAATAACAAAGCGCAGAAATGGAGGAAACTGATAGCTTCTGGCCAGACTGATCAAGAAAGAGAGGAGAAACTAACGATCTGTATCGGCAACGAAAAAGGAAGCATCACTACAGACCCTTCAGACGTTAAAAGTCTCTGAAGTGCACAATTTGAACCATATGCCAATATGTTGGACAATTTGGAGGAAATGGATATTTGGAGCTATAGAAATAGTATTAATAAGTGCAAAAGCCTGAAGGCCCCCGGACAGGTGGTGCAGTTAGGGGATAGAGTAGGGGCTGTGGACAGGATGGCGCTTTCCATGCAGCAAGTCTGACAGTGGAGGGTCAGACAGGTTGTGCTGACCAGAGGGCAATGGGGAGGCATGTAGAGGTTCTGGGCAGAGAGGTGTCCTGGTTAAGTTTGTACTTTGAAGAAAAGCCCCCCAGCTGCTTCTGTGTGGAGAGGTAGTGTTGTAGGGAGGCTGCTGCCACTGCCTAGGGGAGCCGGCCTGAAGCCGGCACGGGGGTGAGAGGGAGCAAGAGGGCGGAGGGGGAAGGCAGAGCAGGGCCTGGAGCCTGGTGTGGGTGCTGGAAATGGGGCTACTGGAGACAGTGGAGGCTGGGGCTGAGGCTCTGGTCCCTGGCCTGCAGAATGCATGACGCCCAGTGCCCGTTTTCCTGCCTCAGCCCCTGCCAGGAAGGTCTCACGCATACTCCTGTGGTTCAGAAAACAATGCCAAGGTTCAACAGAAACCCTGCCCCACTGAGGCCAGGAGAACTCACAGCCTAGACATGTTCCCAGCCATCTCCACCTCAAACACCAACCCTGACAGCAGACGGGCTATGTCCATGTGAGGACGCTCGGCCTAGTGAGAATGGGGTAAGCCCAGGAAAGGGTCTCAAGAAACCAGGGCTCTGATGCAAGGATGTGATCAGAGATGCAGGGACAAGAAGGAAGCAGGGCTGGAGTAAACATCAGCCTCCTGCCCAAAGGTTAGTGCCTGCTGCCTCAGTTTCCCGTCTGGGCAGTGGGAAGGGCACACCTGGTCTACCAGAGCGGCCATGAGGATCGACTACCAGGGAGCACAGCGCCTGCTGACCTCACCCTGGACTCTCCCAGGCCCAGGCTGCACAAGGCTGCCCCCACCCTGTCTCACTGACTGCAGCCCCTCTGATGCCCCCAGCAGGGCTTTCTCTTCACCTCTGCTCAGGCTGTTCCTTCTCCCTACGCCTGTTTCTCTCACAGACCAGGCAGGCGTTGCCAACCTGGAGTGGCCCCCTAGCCTCCCTGTTTGGGTCAGGGGCCTCCCTTGGGCTCATGCAGCCCGAGTGCTCCCACACTTAGGATGACAGTGAAGACGGCTGCTGTTTGCATGGCCACAGAGACCCCTCCTTGGAAGCAGCAGGTGGGGGCCTGTGTCACCAGCACCTTCTGCTCAGGACAGGCCCTGTCGCACCCCAGCTCCGCGCCTACCCATCTCTAAGCCTCAGTTTCCCCACCTGTGGGTTGGGGTGCTGGCACCCGCCTCCCCACACTCACCCAGCAGGCTCTGCCGCTCCTCTTTCTTTCGGGCCTTCTGCTTGGCCTCCAGCTGCACCACCGACAGGGACGGCCCCGCTGCAGGGCTGGGGAGCGCGCTGGCTGCGAAGCGGGCCAGTAGGCCCAGCCCGCTCTCCTCCAGGCCCGGCGACAGGGCCCGCTCCCGGGCGCCCAGCCTGGAGGCGCCGCCGGCCTCATCCTCCTCCTCCTCGAGCTCCTCCTCCTCGTCCTCCTCGGAGCTCTCATCTGGCGTGCAGAAAACAGGGGCGAGTCAGAGACCTGGCCTCGGTGCGTGCCGCCCCCACCACCCCCAGCCCGGAGCGGCCACCGGGCTCCAGCCTAGCCCCTCCGTCCTCACCGCGGGGCCGCTCAGGGTGGATCCAGAACCAGCCCGCAAGTGCCCCCGATGGCCCAATGCCCCCATCAATGGAGCCCAAGATGTGGGCATCCTGGCTTTGGGTACCAGGGTGGGCTTCTGTAAGGGGGGCACCAACATGCACCTGTGCTGTGGGCAGGGGCCAGACACACGGACACGGACTGGAGACAGCTCTCTCCACGGTCTCACACATACACGCCCCAACACACAACATGGAGGCCAAGGAGGAGGCAGGAGAGGAGGAGGAGGGAGGAGGAAGGAGGTAGAGGGGGGTGGGAGGGCCCTCGGGGCTCGGGCTGGGCTTTGGGCACAGGTGCCAGTGGCAGTTTTGCCAGCCTGAGGCCTGGGGGCTGGTGGCAGGAGAAGGTGGAGTTTGGTCTCTTCCTAGGGGCTGGGGGACTCCCACAGTTCAAGCCCTGAGCAGGGCTCTGGAGCCCAAAGTTGACTCCCAGCAGCACCTCCATGCTGGGAAGCCTGGGGCAAGTCCCCAGCCCTCTCTGAGCCCTAGTTTCTCATCTGCAGAAGGGGGCAACCCTTCCAGCCCATTGGCCCAGCTAAAGGGAAGGTCCAAAGAAAATCACAGGTATGTAGGAAAAAGCCATCTGCAGGCTTGAAGAGAATCAAACAGACACAGGGCCACCCCCTGTGACCTGCAGAAAGGAACCTGCAGCTGGCCACTCCTCTTGACTCGCAGGGAGCCCAGAAGGGGCGGGTGGGTCAGGCCACTCCGCCCCAGGCCCAATGAGGCTCTAAGGGGTGAGGCACTCAGGGGGCAGGGCAGGACTTGAACCCAGAGCGGGCTGGCTGGCTAAAGGCCCCAGCTTGTCTCTCTAGTTGGTGAATAAAGACAAGCTTCTCCCCAGCAACTGGCCCTGCTAGCCTGAGGGACCGCACCCCGACCCAGCTCGGGCTCTAGGGACAAAGGCAGGATGGGCAGCAGGCAGGGACAATGACGCTCCCTGTCCATGAACCAAACTCCCGCCAAAGCAAGGAGAGACTATCTGAGGGTCTGAGGCATATACTTGCTTCAGAACTTCCCAGGGAGAAAGCTGGCTGACCTCTGATGGGGACAGGCAAGCGAGCGGCATCAGAGAGCTAACTGCCCTGAGGTGCCGGGGCCAAGGGCATGGCCTAGGCCAGGCTGGATGGCCACCCTATCCAGCAAGAAGCAGCAGGGGTGCCATGCTCTCTCCAGGGCAGGGACAGCCTGGGCTCTGGGAGGTGGACAGGGAAGACGGAAGGTCAACTCCACGTTCTCCTGCTGATGCCCCAAGCCGCCCACTTGCTTAAGTGCAATTAGTGGCCAAAGTGGCAGCCCCAGGGGTGCCAATGCAGGCAGAGGGTCTGTCTACCCATTTATCAGAGGGAGCCCTCGGAGCAGGAGGCAGTGACAGAGATGGCTTGAGGAGTCTGCACAGGGCTGGAGGGAGGGAGGAGCCAGAGCAAGAGAGAGGAGGTTAAGAGGGTGACAAGCCGGGAGACTGGCCCCCAGAGCGATGGATGGAGCAGGCTGGAGAGGCCAGCGGGGCGGCAGGGGCAGCAGGCAGTGCACACTTGCGGTCATTCACATTGCGGACATCACATGGTTCTGTCTCCGCCCCAGTGGGCCACAGCGGCAAAGCAGGCTAAGTGTAGGCAGACTTTCGACAGCGCCTGGGTCTCCCACATCAGGCCTCCCTGGGGTTGGCCAATCTGAGCAGGATGGTGGGCAGGGGGCTGCCTGGGGTGGGGACACAGGTTGTACGTGTGGCCAGGAATTTTCCCTTCTAAAGACACCCTGCCCCGGCTGCTCAGGTGTGGAGACTCCAGAACTCAAGGACTCTTACCCAGCAGGGCCCGGCAGGGGAGGGCAGAGCCGACCGGGTTCTGGATTCTGCCTACAATGTCCGCATCAGAGCCCAGAAAGCCAGCCACAGGCCGACCCCAGCACCTTGGAACGCAAGACCCTCCGCCTCCCCACGTGCCTGACGAGGCCACACCAGCTGCTCCTGCAGGGGCTGGTGTGCTCAGGCCAGGGTCCACGGGGGCAGGGATGTGGAGAGAGTCTGAGAACCCAGAAAGCCTTTCTGGAGTTGTCCACACCTGAGGTGACAGAGCTTCCCAAGGGTAGGGGAGAAAAAGTCCCAACAAAGAACCCCAAGGAAATGCAGAAAAACTTCATTTTATTAAAAAAAAAATCTTGGCTCATGACATGGGCTTGGCTGTTACAACTTGGTTTGGTTTTCCAAAACCTAGTAAATGTCAAAGCGATCTGCTGCTGCCAGACCCGGTGGGGGCAAACCCCGAGGAGGGGAGGTGTACAGAGGACAGAAAGAAAAGGGTTTTGCCTACCTACGGAGCAACGAGCCAGGCTCGGACCCAAGCTCAGTGACCCGCTGCGCCGTCTGCCCTACTCCCAGCCTTCGCTTTGCGTCCAGAGTGCAGCGTGAGAGCAAATGCAAGAGACCGAAACAGACATTCAAAGCATCATGGGTAGGGATCAAGGGTGAAGGTATGGTCAGGCTGCTGGGAGGAGAAAGCAGACACACTAGAAAAGCCAAGCCAATTATGTGTTTTAGTACCAGGGGTCAGTAAGGCCCTATTACCCAAATATCCCTTTTGAAACCTGATCAGTGGTCTGCCTGTAGGAGGGGACAAGCCAAGGGGCCTGAGTGCCCTCCCCAACCCCCTCCGCTATCCAGGCTCTGGCCGCTGGCACGGCAGCATCCAGCCTGAGCACGCTCTGGGCAGATGGCCCCTTCCTGAGAGGTCCGGGGGTGGGGGGGGGCCTGCCTACTTCTCTGTGGGGGCTGAGCTGGGGCAGGAATCCAAAATCTTGGAAGCAGGATCCTGGCTTTACGGGTACGTGGGGTAGGGGGCACGGGCATGCAAGCCCAGCTGGGGGAGGGAGGAGGTCACGGAGGGAGGGCGAAGGTAACCAGCTCAACCAGCTCCTTCATAGGAGGCCGGGACAGGGAGGCCTCGGAAACAAGGCTGGCTGGCGGGTTAGTGGCCTCTCTTCTCGGCCCAGGTTGCGTTTGCTCAGATGGGCAGCAGCCAGCGAGGATGTGAGCCCGAAGGGCAGTGGGCTCCCTGCTGTGCCATTTCCTGGTCACCCAAAATCCATCTGGGCCAATTTGGAGGGGAAGTCTGGGAGGGGCGATAGTAGACCAGGAATTCGAGAGCAAGGCTGGGAAACGGAGCGGCGTTCCGGTCCCCGGCGCCCAAGCCAAGTCATGTCCAGGTGCCCCATGACACCCCTGGGCCTTCCTCAGGGAGCAGCTGACATCCGGGTATTGCTACCCAGGGCCCTGGGGACCCCCAAGGCCTGGCCCTAGAGGGAGTTCGCCTGAAGCAAATCCTAAAACCAGGGCTGGGAAATGCTCTCAAGGATTCACTTGCTTCCCCTTCTTGGCACATTTCTGATTGAAGGGCCCGAAGGGCTCAGACATTTCTAACTTCAGAAGTACGATTCCGCCGTTGGAGAAGTCAGAGCCAGAATGTTCTCAGAGGTCCTGGGGTCTGACTGTCTTTTTATGTGAGGTGGCTGAGGGCCCCTGGCCAAGCTGAGGCCAGACCAGGCCTAGGACCAGGCCAGCGCTCTCTCCGAAGCACTGTGCCTTGTCCCTCAACTTGGCAATGAAGCCAACACTTTGAAATTTAATGAAACCAGGGATGTCAAGAGGTCTCGACCTTGCTCTGCCTACGTGCCCTTCAAAACAGAAATACGTGTTAGAAGACAAGTGTTTATAAATAATTATTTTTTAAGCACTGGTGAGTAAGAACAGAGCTTTAAGAAAATAAAAGACAAACAAGCAACTAAAAAAAAAAGATGGTGCTGGAGGTGAAAGCAGTTGACTTTAAACCTGAAAATGGAATGAATGCCCACAGCTACCAGGGATATTTGGATAATAGCGGCAAGCGGCAGGCTGCGTTACCCATCTCTACTCCTTCTGGGTGGTGGGGGAGGGGAGGGGGAGGAGGAACAAAATGGAGGGAGCGTCAACCTAATGTCTAGTAAGGACACAGCAAGAGAGACAAGGCACACGGGTTTAGTTAAAAATGAACTCGATATGTTTAATAAAGCTTGGTATTACCAAAATCGAGGTACAAACATCAAGTCACACGCCCACACGACAGAATTCCATTTACAAAATGTCCCTCAGGAAGCCTCCACCGGGCCCATGCCAAAAGAGAACCCAACCCAAGCCCGGGGTCTAGGTGGGCGGAGGGTGGGCAGGCGCTCGGGTCAGGGGGAGGGCAGAGAGGAAGGAGAGTGGAGGAAGGTGAAAACTAAACACCAGTCCATATAAAAGCTCAAAAAGAGCTAGCCAAGGGTGTTATCACAATGATACAGTACAAAGAAAAACAAAAATAAAAATAATCGGGCTGATACAGCAGGCTACGCTGCCAAGAACCCAGATGGCTGCCCTTCCTGCGGCCATCAAGGTGGACGGCCCCCGCACGGCCATCTCTCCCGTGCGCTCGCTCTCCCCTCTCACTCGCTCTCACTCTCACGCACGCTCGCTAGAAAACACGGAGGGTATTTTGTGTTTGGAGCTAGTAACCTTGGTCAAACGAGTCCTCCGAAGAGTCGCTGAAGGAGGAACGGGCCTCGGCCTCTCGGAGCAGCAAACAAAACGGCTGCTTCCTGCTGGCGGCCGGCTTGGGTTTCAGAGTCCGGGGGGCCACTAGGCCCCTCTTGGTCAGCTTGGGGCCGCCGGCCGCCTTGCTGCTCTTCGCCACCACGCCACACAGGATGGAGGACGTCAGCTTGGAGCCGGAGGGGCCTTGGGCAGACCACTCGTCCTTCAGGAACTCTTCATCTTCCTCTGAGTCCGTATCTGCAGTCAGAGTAGTTTTTAATACAGATAAGTCACAGGGCACCGGGAAGGAGGGAGGGGCTGGTGACTTCATTCTATTGTCTTTAGTGGTTCTGAGAACACACTGGAAAATGCCAGAACAGAGAGGTCCAGAGATGCACTCAATGCCACGAGCTCCCCTCCCAGGCCGGGCCTCTGGCCTTGCACCTGCAGGCCTTCAGTGCCACACGGCTCGCGTTCCGAGTGCCACCACCCGTCACTCAGCCTTTCGCGGCACTGGAGGAGGGAGGAGGCCCCTTCTCAGGAATGACTCTCTCCTGGTCATGGTGGTCACTGCCACAGCAGTTCCCCTCTGTCCCTGGGACTGCACACGGCCCAGGGGTGACTACTGGGGAGGGACCTGACCTGGGGGGAAGGCTCATGAGAGCCAATCGTGCACTTCTCCTCCCAACTCCCCACTCAGCTCAAAGCAGCAGTGGTGAGGGCATTTACACCAAAGAGACTGACAAATGATGTTAAAAAGCAGGGACTGCCCTGCCCTCCACAGGTCAGAGTCGTTCACCTGCACACCACTGTTGGCTCCCCACAAGCCTCCGTCTAACTACGCAATTGAGGACAAGGGATTTCAAACCCTCCTGGGACAGGACTAACCAGCTTTGGGGACGGGAGCCTGTTGAGTGGGCATAGCTCTGCCTCCTTCTAAACCCACCCCAAACATACACCATTGTAACCTGTTCTTCATATTGGGCTGTTGAGCAAGATGGGAAGAAAGAGCTCCACAGCCACAGACTTAATCCCTTGATCTGCTAAAATCCACTCCAAACAGGAGGAACATTAACCAACAGCTACCTACAGCTTTGGCAACGCCTGCCACCACCAAGTCCAAAAGACACTACACACATGGCGGGGGGGGGGGTGCACGTTGGTGGGGGTTCTCTGGCTACTTCCACCAACATCTGCACTTTCCACTCCAACAAAGAGCACAACTTCAATGGTCTGGCAACTCCAGAGTGGAATACGGTCAAGCCCCACCAAGCTGCCAGCCCTGTGCCAGCCCGCTGGCCAGTTATCCTTCGTGTATGCCAACCCGTCCCTCCCAAAGCCACATCCCAGGCTGGAGATGCCGGTAGGTGACAACAAACTTGGCTTCCCAAAAGAACCCTTGGGGTGTGCCATCACCCCCTACAACCTAAAGTGAAAAGGCAAAAGGGCATCCCTCTCACTTTGACCCCATCCAGCACAGCATTTCTCTGCTGGAAGACAGCCCCGCCTCTTAGTGACCCTGCACTCTTGTGACCTAGAGTTGCAGAAAAGCAAATTGTAAAAAATAAATAAAAGTGCTCTCTCTGCAAAGCCAGGTACATATCACAGCTAGTCTACAGGAGGAGACAGGCTCACAGGCTCACTGACTTTCTTATTGCAACATTAGCCTACTTCTCTCCCCCAGGCGGTGGAGTTTTTAGACAAAGGCATAACAGAGTCTGACTGGCAATTTGAACATTCCCTCACACACGCAAGAGCACACACAGCCCTGCTGCAGTGGACTCACCGGCTCGTAGCACCCCAAAGACCTCAGGAGCTGAGCTCATCTCTGACCTCTAGCTCCAGTACATGCACGCCCACCTGCAAACAGGGGAGTGGGAGATTTTTCCAGCAACCAGCCAAGCCACGCTCACAGATCCCTCACCCTTGGCAGATCAAAAGAGCAGCAATCCTCTTTGCCTCTTCACTATTCCAAAATGAGCATCGATGGAAAGAGCAAAGGAAAGCCCTCTCCCCCTTCCACTGATACTGTTTCTCTCCACTGTGTCCACATGCTGGCCAGGGACCTGGTCCGTGCTGTTCTGATCACACCCATCCCAACTGGAGGGGCACAGAAGCTATGGCAATCTCACATGTCCTCAGCACACAAAGCACAGCTGCTTGCCTCAAGACCATCAGAGCATCAGTCCTGGTGACCCAGTAGCCAGAGGCAAACAAAAAAAACGCACACTCAAAAAAAGGCACCTTAATCCTGGGCCAGGCGCTACCGTCAGCTCTTTGCCCATATGAGCTCACTTAAGGCTCCCAACAGCCCCATACGGTAAGTAGCGATCATTTTTAACTTCAAGTCCATAAACACTTTCTATCTTCTTTCCTTAAAAATACACACTTTATTGTAAGATTAAACGTGTCCATTTTCTCCACTTGACATCCAAACTCCGCCCTCCCTCCCATGAACCAGCCAGAGCCAATCAAAACCCTCTGGACACATAGAACCACGGAGCTGCAAAGGCAAAAGCCCTCCACCCAGGGGGATTCCCAGAACATACACCGCTGGCACCAACACCGGCCGGGACCCAAGAAGCCCCTCCAGACCTCCTTGCTGCAGCCACATCATTAGTACCAGTCCACCCTGGGCATGAGGCGCTCGGTCCAGAAAAATCGAGCGAGCACCTACTGCCCGCCAGGCAGCGGGCTAGGCACAGAGGTCCCGGAGAGGCGCCTTGACCAGGAAAACCCCGAGGGCAGCCAACACCGCAAACTCTAGTGCAGTGACATACAACTCTGTCCCCGAGTCCCACTGGCTGCTCCATTTCCAGGGCTCAATAGCCACATGCTGCAAATGGCTACCACACTGGACAGGGCAGATGTGGAACACGTCCATCCTGTCAGAAAATTCTAGAGAGCAGGTAGGGCCGGCAGAACCGTGTTTAACCCCGATTCAACTCTCCCCACCCAAGCGCACAATCTCTTCGGCCTCAGCATCCTCAGCAACGAAACGAGGGTTCGTAGGGCTGCCACAGACAGTTAAATAAGGCCTGTGAAGCCCTCGGTTCGGAGCCCAGCACTGGGCGCGGCTCGCTTCGAGATGCCAGCAGAGGACGGCGAGCTTCCTGCGGGCAGGGCCAGCCAGTCAGCAGTCCCTCAAAAGCAGTCGCACCGCCCCCATCCCCCCCTCCCGACCTCTCTAGGCCGAGGAGCCGCAAACTCTATGGCGCGTAAGACCTCCACGCAGGCACGGAGGGGGGCGAGCACAAGAGGGCAGGCGGACAGCCTCTCCCACCCGCCAATCACAGGCGCCCACCAATCACAGGTGCCTACCCAGCACCGCACCCGCCAATCACAGGCACTTCCACTTCAGACGGATTCATTTCCGGGAGGCTTGGCAAAGCCAAAAGAGGAGTTGGCGCGCACCCCAGAAAGGAGGAAGAGGAGGGTAAAAGAGCGAAAAGGGGATTAAAGGAGAGAAGCTGTGGGCGAGAGGCGGGGCGTGGCGTCCGCTACTTACTGTAGGAGTAGCTGCTCACTTCCGAGGTGAACGGAGAATGGGCCGACTTGGGCTGGCCTCTGGCCTTGAACCCCACCTCCATCTTCCTGGCTTTGGCGGCCCTTTTGTGTTTACCTTCTCTGGAGGATTTAAGAGACAGGCCGAGGCCTTTGGCCAGCGCCTTCCTGTCCTTGCCCAGCAGGCTGTCATAAGGAGTCAAGTACCTGCTGCAGCCCCCACTAGTTTTCGATTTCCCCCCAGAACTGTCCGAAAACTTGAAGGGCGATTTCAACTTGTCCTGCTTTGTGAGGGAGAGGGCCTTGTCTAGCTTGCTTGCCAACTGCTCCTGGTCGCTGGCCATCTTCTTCTTCTTAATCTTTAGCTGGAGAGGGAAGTTGGGTCACAGGTTAAGACATCTGGCAAAATAGGATAGTGGGTTTCAGTGCACATGTTCTGACGAGCCTGGGCTCATCCTTACTCCTGCCCTCCGTGACTTCCAGCAAGTTGCATACCTCCTCTTAGCCTTAATGCTTATACACTGTAAAATGGGATACTTATGTCTGGGCATCACAGAGTCGTTCTGAAGATGAGCATAAGGTTTAATAAGGCACATAAAGCACTTATCACAATGCCTAGCACAAGGTAACCCACTTATTAAATAGCCGTTGCTGTGGTTACAGTTATCACTGGCACTGGGCAGTTCCACTCTGGCTTTCCGTTGCACAGTCGGGTGCCTCCTAGGAAGCACTTGGAGCAAGCAGAGCTGCCGATGGCCTGGAGAAGGCAGCTGGATTGTGGGAGGAGGGAGGGAGTCAAGATTGAAAACCCAGATCGAAGCATGGCTGATCTGCTTATCTCAACCACCTACAGCAGCTGACAACAACTGCTGCACAGACTAAACCAGCCCATCCTACTAATGGGCCAAAGCTGCCAAGAAAATGCCTTGAGTGTTCCTTGGATGCCTGAAGCAGAAAGAATGATTAGAGATTTCACAGATTAAGTTCTTGCTTGCACATCTATCGTCAACTATAGTCATTTGTTGAAATGAAACATGCAGTTTCAAAGCCATTAATGCCCCACATTTGTACATTTTATCTCTGTTTTCTTTAATCAGGTAGCATTTCATATGGACGGAAAACGTTGGGATAGTGTCATTAAAATAACAACAAAAGCATCCCTCACCTCAGTTTGAGAGTAAACATCCTGATGTACAAACTGGCTATCCTTTCCTTCCTGGACCTACTCTCCCTGTGTGAGTACTCCCCTCCCATGGCCAAATCTAACAAACCATCCCCTTGCTCAGGGCTTTATGGGGAGGGATGACAAGATACATTAGTATTTACAGACAAGGGCCTTAATAAGTGGAAGATTTCAATGCTCTGCAGAAATAAGAAAAATCGAGGAGTTGGCTCTCACTCCATTACTCCTGGAGAGTTCACAGAGGAAATTACAATGGCATCAAGCCCTTGTTTCTTAGAACTACAGAATGGTGAAACTTCTCATTAAACAATTATACTGTTAAACAACAGAGTAATTGCATTATTTGGTTAAGAACTTGCAGTCTCCCTGCTTGCCTTCAGCACAGGGTCATGGGGCACGCAAAGGGATAGGGCTTTTAGTCCTGACTCCGCCTGAGGCTGTGTGCTGTGTTACTTTGGTAAATCCCCGCCCTCCTCTGGGCCTTAATCTCCCCCCCACCCCCAACAGTCCCATAAGGAAGGTTGGAGAGGAGTTGTTCTTGCACTAAGGCAGCCATTTTTAAGGTTTCTGTGCGGGCACCTGGACCTGCAAAGGAGTGTGAACTCCAACATACCCTCCAGTCCCCAGGGTCGCAGCGCACCTAGATCAGGTAACTGACCTGACTGAGGAAGTCGGACGAGGCTTCGTGCTCATCCCACGTCTGGTTCCTCCCCCTGGCTTTCCCCATTCCAATGAGAGCCTCGTGCTCCTCCTCGGGCCCCTTGTGTCTCTTCCTTATCCCTGCTCCCAGCTCGTAGTCATCTGATGTCAGCAGGGACTTGCTGCTCAGCCTGAAACCCAGAGGCACCGTTAGTCAGCACCCTGGCCAGACAACACTCGAGGGCTGGGGGTCCACCCTCGTGGCCCTGAAGGGTTTGGCTGTGGATGCTGAAGCACAGACAGTGATGCCAGAGTGACGAGTCTGGGGAGACAAGTCTTGTAAGATTACGGTGCTGGAATGCTGGGATATTTGTAAATGAGGCAGAACGAGAATTTCATGTGAAAGAAGATGAAAAAACTCCTCCAAGTCAGCATCCTGCACTGGCCTCTCCCATGCACTCTCACACCTGATCTCACACACACACCTCTACATGGCCAGAGACCTCTTTACCAAAATGTGCCAAGAACAAGGATCGGAAACGTCAAGGAAACCTGCCAAGATGGGGGGCGGGGGGGTTAGGATCAGGAGTTATGTGAAAAAGGAGCCACTTGCTGGCCTCCCGAATCCTCTTGAGCAGAGGCAGTGGGGACAGGCCTGGTTCAAGGGCTCCGCTCGCCTGCTTTAAGCCAAAGCTTCACCATAAGCAAGCAGCCAAGCTTTACTTGAGGCTGACTGTGTGTCTTGCACTCCATTAGTGCTTCATGTTTAGCCACAAACAATGCTTTGTTCTACGTACTATTTTACAGATGAGGAAGCAGGCTGGGAAAAGCTAACATGGGGCCCAAGGTCACAATAATGGGTGGAGCTGGGACTAGAAAGCAGGAAGTCAACCACCGTAGGGCCCACACCCTGACCACTAGGCCTGGGCCTTGGTGGCCCAGCCTCTTGCTGTCTTCTCCAGCAGCCTCTTCCCTCCCTCCTGTAGCTGGTGACGGGCTTTCTTCCTCTCTCCATCCTTTCTTCAATTAAGAACATCCAAGGAGGTTAAATGCAAGATGTGGGGGCCCCTGGAGCCGTTTCTCCTGAGAAGGCCTGTGGCCGTCCCACTGCCTCTCCTGTGCCCTTGGCAGGCCCCCCAAGGCTCTTTTTGTTTCCTCAGGCCAAATCTTGGACCGCCTAGCACCCTCCCTGCCCTCATGTCCCAGACTGAGGAACACGCCAACGCCAACCCTTCCTCGATGGGCCTCTTTCGGCTCGTGCTACAGACACCCAGGGAAGACGGAAGCATCTCTCATGTGCATGCCCGGCCCTGAAGGAAAAGCTCTCATTCCAGCCAGCGTTCAAAGTAAACCTCCAGAGGTGCCACACGAAGCTGCTGCTGTTGCTGCTGCCCGAGGAGTTCATCCCCAGAGTGCACAACGGAGCCAGCCCAGTAGCAGGGAGCAGCCCTGGCATCAGGCGGGACGAGCCAGCACGTCAAGGCAGGAGGACAGGGATGTGTCCGGCGCGGAGGGAACCAAGCGACAGCCCGAGTCAGAGCCCTTCCCAGCAGGGCTGGCAGCTCAGCAGGTCCCTCCACAGGGAGGAGGTTGTGGAGAAGAGCAGGAATTAGTCCCTAGCCGTGGAGGAAGCAGGCGTGGCAGGAAGGTGGGCGAAGCACTTGGGTTAGGACACAGGACATTCTCGCTGGGGCCATCCTCCCGGCTCAGTGCTTGCTGGCCTTGTCACCCTCCTGGCCCCGGCAGCGCGCAGCGCACCGTGCTCCCGAGGGCTACCGTTCCTGGTGGGTCAGAGCCCGCAGGACTCGAGGTCCCACAGCACCCAGACGTAGGCACCGCGTGGGGCCCGTGCTCCTCCCCTCCGAGCTCTGTGCCAGTCCCCGACCCACCGAGGGGCCAGCCTTACTTTCCGCTACTGTTGCGGCTCTTCCCTCTCTTGCGGGGGGGCGACAGGGCGCTCGGGGCGTGGGTCCGTTTCCGCGGCCTGCCAGGGCCTCTGCGTGCCAAGCTTCTATGGGGTTCCTCGCGCCTGTCCCTTAAAAAGAATCACACGCTAGGCTGTGAACCTGGGGGTGGACGGGGCGCGGAGAAAGGTACACGATGCGCACACATCACGCGGGTCCACGCACACCTCTGACGGCCTGCCACAGCCAACCTACTGAGCGCCAGCGTCTGCCACTGCCTGAAGGGCCCGGCGGGGCAGGGGCCCCACGGGGCGGGCTGGGGGCAAACTCACTCGGAGTCCCGGCGCCTCTGCAGCTTCACCAGCTCCCGCTGCTTCTCTTTGTACTGCCGCTGCACCTCTGCCAGCCGCATCCGGAAGTCCAGCTCCAGGGCGTCCATGTCCTCCAAGGAGGACTTCATCGCGTACATCTGGAGGGGGTGGGGGAGAGAAGGAAGGGGATGAGGATTCCGAGGCTCACTGACTCCCACCGCCTGGCGGGGGCCCTCTCCCCGGTGAGGATGGTGAGACTGCACAACGATAGCCAGGGCTCCGGTGTTACAAAGGCCCCAGCGCCAGTCCCATCACTGCCACCTCCTAGCCGTGGCCTCAGCCTCAGCTGTGCGCTAGGAAGCGTACCACCAGCTCTTCAGGGCTGTGTCCACACTGAGTTAGATGCATGTGTGCAACACACACTCACGTGTAACAACCGCCCAGCAGGGGCACTTGTGTTGTCATTTAAAACTGGGGGCTCGTGGAGGGGAGCTGCTTGCTGGGGGCCCCAGGCAGCGAAGGGCAGAGCCAGGTCATCCCCCAGACCACTCTCTTTCCACCGATCACGCTGCCGCCGTGGGGCATCCCTGACAGTTATCACATGGACAAACTGAAGCCTCAAGAAGGCAAACGACTTGCCCAGGACCACACAGCAAGTGGGCAGAGGAAGCGGGATGCAGCTCTGGCCTTTCTGATGGCAAAGCCAGTCACACGCCAGCACATGGAGCCTCAGTGGAGGAGACTCCGCCCCCGCCTCTCCCACAAAGGCCAGCAGCAGGAAGAGAACCCTAGACCAGCTCACCCGCTCCTCCTTCTTCTGCATCCAGCTGTACTTCTTGTTGGGGTTCAGCTCCCGCGGAAGCCGCAGGTTCTTGAGCGGGTCCACGAAGGGGCCGTCCAGCACCTCCTTCAGCATGTGGCTGCCGGCCACCAGCAGGCTCTCCAGCGAGGGCCGCACCACCAGGCCCCGCTCCGCACCTGTGGAGGAGAGGTGGGTGATGGGCCTGCACCGCAGGCGGGGCTGTGTGTGCCCCACCAGTGCTTCTGGGGCAGGGGGCATACAGAGGCCCAGAGCAAACGCAGGCCCCAGGCCACAGAGTCCCCCAGGTGCTGACTGGCCTGAGGCCTTTCCAAGACACAGGAGACAGTGTGACAAGAAAAGAGCAGCTTGGTCCCATTCTCAAAGCTTGCTGGTGCAGACCAGGAGAGTCACCCAAGGCCACAGGTTCTTGCTAGGACAGGCTCTTTCTGCTTGTCTGTACTTAGAATTTCTGTGGTGAATATGCACAGCTCTCATGATCCAAAAAACAAAGAGCCCAGGATAAAAACCACAAACCAAGCAGACAGGTGTGAAGAAACAAGAGCCCTCCTGCTCCCCAACACACAGGTCCCTCCCTGGGGAGGCCACTTTCATGCAGTTTGTGGTAGATGGTTCCAGAAACATTTATGTGTCATCAAATACAACATCCCTGGGCATCCTTTATAACTATAAAGATGGTATCAGTGTATATCATATCACCCTTTGCTTTTTTCTGCTTAACATCTTTTCACATTAGCACATAACAAACAGATCTACCTCATTATTAGCTCGAACCTTATAAAAATCGCCATATCTGAAGGTCAAAAACACTAGAGTATCAGTAATTTTATATTTTTATACATAAACCTAACAAGAAGCCTAGAATTCTCTTGCATTGGTAAGTTTTAATTAATCTAAATAATCCCCTACTGTGGCATCTAGGTTGTTTCTGATGTCTTTGGTGATAGCCTAGCAAGCACATGGCTGGAACATGTATGTTAGGAACATTCCGACCAGAGTGATTAATGTGACCACGGTGTGTGCTCTTCTCTCTCTGACAAACGTTCCAGCTGCCCTCCAGAAAGGCTGCTCCAACCACAGTAAAGGAGACCTTGCTTTGGTCTCTACCAAATTAAAATAACTTTAATTTTTTAATTGACATTTTCTTTTGTGATCTAAAATATAATTTTGGGGAATATTCTTATCAGTGTACAAAGTTCCAGAAGATCAACATCAGTAATTTTACTGTTGAGGGCTCCTCTGCCTTGGCTGTGTCCACACTGCGGTCAGCCTGTGCTGCATGGGGCCATCCTCCACAGTACACGGGACGTCTGCGGTGTCCCTGCTTTGCCCACTAGATGTCAGCAGTGCTCCCCTCAAGCTCTAACAACCAAAAATGTTACTGCCAATCCCTGCTGGGGGCAAAATGGCCCCTAGTTGAGAATCACTGGTTTTGCTCTTCTGTATCCTTAGGGAAACTGAGACCACAAGGCAGCAAAGCCATCAGCTCCCAGGGCCTGATATCAGACTGAGGCCATCTGGCCCACCCCAAGGGGCCGCCTCTGCACCACCCTACCCCTCCAATGCCCTCCAAGATATGAGACTCTTAGGGTTGGGTAAGGCAGAGGACCAAAGGTACAACACTGTCATCTCCTCCACCCTCCGACAAATCAGTCCTGCTGAGGCTCTCCACTGACAGGAGACGCCTGAGTGACCTCTAAGCCAGTGGTTACAGGTCCAATTGTGTCCCCGCCAATTCAGTATGTTGAACCCTAATCCACTATGACCAGTGTCCTCATAGGAAGGGAAACATGGAGACAAAGACACTAGAAAAGGGACACAGATGACGGCCATCCACATGCCCAGGACAGGCCTGGTGCAGATCCCTTAACAGCCTCTGCAGACACCAGCCCTGCCGACACCCTCATCTCGGAACTTCTCGGCCTCCAGAGCTGTGAGACAGTAACTTCTCGTTGAAACCGCCCGGTCTCTGGTAAGTAATTCCACAGCCCCAGCAAACCAACACACCTTCGCCAGGCTTTGCCAGCAGAGGTGACCCTGAGGCTCCCGGTGACAGAGTCAGGAGCCTGGGCTGCACTGGAATCCCCGCCCGGGCCAGGCCCCAGCGCAGAGGGAGGGTTCAAGTGGGTGGTGGCCCCAATGCCAGGTGATGCAGGACTGTGGCCCAGCAGGGGCCGGCCTGACCACAGGCCCCTCCCTCCCAGCTGCCCTCTGGCCTCTCCAGTCCCCGCCAAAAACCCACCGCCACGTGGGAGCTGTGATCAAGCGGATTTTCATTTTCTTCTGGAAAAAAATTTTTTTCTATTTAACTATTTTAATGAGAAAAAAGCAGCGATGTACTTTAGGACAACAAAACAGACGCCCAATGGGGAAGGGGGTGTCTCTCGCACGGGCCAATGGGAGCACGGCTTGCCCAAGCTTCCTTGGGGGGCCGTTTGACCATGACAATCAAAAAGCCTTGAAAACGTAGCCTTGTTTTGACCCAACAATTCTACCTCTGGGACTATAATCCAAGGAAAATCAGAGGTATGGACAAAGATTTTTCATCAAGGACAACCATCACGTTATTTGCAACAGCAAAAAGAAAACAAAAATTTTCTTAAGGCAAACAAAAATGCCTGACAATCTAGGTCCTCAAAGGGCAAGGCCACCACTGGGCAGAAAACTGGGCAGTTCCCACAAAAATGTTTTTTAAAAGCCACAGCTTTGAAAAATGACTAATAAAGAAAATATTAAGTGAAAAGGCCATGTTACAGAACACTATTTACGAGATGACCTTAATTCTAGAAGTAAATGTGTGTGTGTGTGTGTATGTGTGTGTGTGTGTGTGTGCAGAGAACATTCTAGAGGAAATACACCAAAACATGGTGAGGATATTAATACCTCTTCAACAGCTGTCCCCTGGGCCCCTCCTCCGGTTCCAGGCCACATGTGGGGCAGTGGGACCATGGCTGCCTGCCTCAGTTCTCTGCACTGAACATCAGTCACTTTGTGCCCAGCCCAGAATTCACTGCCTCTTCTGCTGAAGACACCCCCTTCTCTTTGGGAACCCTCCCACCTACACCCCAGAGGTGATACACCCTGGATCAAAGGCCAGGCATGACCAGCCTGGTCCATCTCCCTGGCCACAGAGTTTGCTGCTGCAAAAAGCATGAACCCTAGTCAGCCAAAGACAGTAAATCTCAGCATTTGTGCCAAAGCCACCAGGAGAGAGGTGGCTCTTTCAGGAGGCTGCTGAGCTGAGCAGGCCCACGGGCCTTGGAGGTCCTATTAGAGCCCCCCACCCCCTGCACCATGAGGACAGTGAGCCTGCCTCAAATGAGGCCAACAGAGAGAAAAGTAGAACAGGGGGTGGGCGCATGTAGGAAAAGAGAAATTCCTAATGACTTGGTTTGTGCACCTAGATCCAGCCATACCTGAAATTACCTAATTACTGCTAGACTTTAGTTCCATGAGCAATAAATTTCCTCCCACCTTGCTCTAAGCCAGTTTAAATTAGAGTTTCTGTCCCTTGCAACCCAAAGAATCCTAATGTAAAACACACCATTGGCAGAATAAGGAGAAATTTCACCACCAGGAAACCCAGGCTGCCTGCACAACAATGTGCATGTACTTAACACTACTCAAGTAGACCCTTTAAAAGCAGTCACGATGGTACACGGTTATGTGTACCTTACCATAATTTTTTTAAAAAATGAATATGAATAAACCACGTTCTGGGGGTTTTCTTAAAAATTTTATAAAAATTTTTAAAAAATCACAGAACCAGACCACAGGAGCGCTCACCTCCCACATCCTGGCCCCGCCGCTCCAGCTCCAGCTCCGCGATCTCACTCAGCAGGGTGATGCCGTGCAGGAAGCTCTTCTCCAGCACAAGGCTCTGAGCTGGTTCTAGCTTCTCCGAAGCCTGGGTTCCAGCGCCTGGGGAGGGCAGAGGCCTGGCCTGGGGCAGCTCCGCGGCCGCCGCCAGGGCATTCATGCCGGCCAGTGGGTCCTCCAGGCCAGGCAGGAACTGTTCGGCGCTTGCCTCTTCCAGGTGGCAGGCACTGCTGGACACAGGTGTGGCCTCCTGGGGCTCCAGGCTCGGGCACTGTCCCTCCCTAGTGGCCATGTCACAGTCTGACAATTCTAGGCTGGGCTGGGACTCGCTCGGAGCCACCTGCGCCAGGCCTTCTTCAGGTACTGCCTCAGCCACAGGCACCTCCACCGGCTCCTCCTTAGCCTCCACCAGCATCTGGGGCGTCAGCCGCGCCCCCAAGTCTAGGGCAGCCGCACAGGATTCTGTCCGGCCCGGCGAGTCCACCCGAGCTTCGGCCCCCTCCACAAATTCTGGGCACTCGGAAGGCTCAGTGCACCCCTGCCCGGCGGCACTCAGCGCCTGGGCCTCCAGCAGACCTCCTCCGCAGCCACCCACGGGGCTCGGAGCCACCATGGCTTCCTCGGCGGGCAGGGCCAGAGGAGACTCCAGGGGCGGCAGCTCTGCAGGGCCCTCGTCCATGTCCTCCACCTCCGCCTTCACCTCCCGCTCAGCCAGCGGCTCTTCCTCAGGGCCCTCCCGCAGTGGCTCTGGGATCTTGGAGGGTGACAAACGGATGGGCTTGTCTTCCGGTGAGAGTGCCAGGCGCTCAGGCCCATCAGCTGGGAGCGGCACATCAGGGGCCAGGCCGTCTGCATCGGCGGCCGCCGTGGGCTGCAGCAAGAACGGGTAGGGCCTCCCGTAGTGCGGCGGCAGGGCTTGGAACGGGTACCTGGGTGGGATATCTGCAAAGGACACTGAGGTCAGCGTGGGGGTCCCAGGGGGCTGATACCCCATGTCCCCACCAACACCTGCCCACCACCCAGAACAGAGACCCAGGACACAGCCAGCCTCTGAGCAGCAGCAGGGCTGGGAGCTCTTCCGGGTGGAATCTGGGAAATCCCAGGGCACTCTGTATGTCAGGGCCACAGAGAGAGACAGGCCACCATCTTGTCCCCAGGGTCTTGTGGTCTCAAAGGCAAAAACCGCAGCTGTCTCTCTCATCCCTCCCACTTCGCGACCGGCACAAGGCTGGGCTAGAAGCAAATGCTTAACAAGGTCTGGGAAGACCCAAACGGCCCTCACCGAGCCAGTGTGTTCTCAGGCCTCTACCCACAAGAACCTGGTGCCCCCCAGCACAGCTGGGGACCATTCATAATACAACAGTAACAGTCCTGTGCCCGAGTGTAACCTCCCTGAAAGTAGGGGCTGTATGTGCAGGGGAGAGAAGCACGGAGCACACCTGTGGCGGGCACCTGACCCCGAGCATTGCACCAAATCTCCCCAGAGAGGGGTGGCCTCTCACCTGAGCTCACACAGCACTGGTACCAGAATCTGAATTTGAACCCAAATCCTAAGTGTGGGCTTACACTCCTAACAACCCCGAGGGAAGGAAAACACAAGTCCCAGCCCCTAAAGCCACCTGCTGCAGGTCCCCACTGACATGGAACACAGGAAGAACATGTGTGCGTGTAGTGTGTGGGGTGGGGAAAGCTGTTACCTCCCAGGTGACAATTAGTACCGACTATGTGCTAAGTACTTCTCAGGTCTGGCCTGGCTGAATGCTCAGAACAACTCCTTCTGGAGCAGGTTCTAACATGGCACTGCCACTGAGGAGGGGCTGTCTGACCATGTGTTCGGGCCTGGCGCACGGCAGGAGCCCGGCAGAGAGCCCGGCAGAGACAGATGAACGAACGCACGCGTGAATGGACGACGGGGCCAAGTCTACCACACCAGAGCTCACTGGAGTGTGGGCAGACCCGGGGGCCGCAGCCACTCCCACCTGAGAACAGGGTCTGGAAGGGGCTGGGGGCTTCCTTCTCCAGCTCCAGGTCCTTCTTCTCCACGACGTTCTCGGGGGCCTCCTCCTTGCGGGTGATGCCAGGGGTGGGCGGTGGTGAGGCAGGCGGCGGGCTGGTCGGGTGGGCGCTGGGAGTGGCAGGGTAGGCGTAGGCGGGAGGCTTGGACACGTCCTCCAGCTTCTGGATGACTTTGGCCTTCAGAGCAGCCACAGGGGATGCGCGGGGAGATGGCGGTGGGCTCATGGCCTTGGCGTAGGTGCCTGTGGGGCCGGCAGACAAGCCGGGGGGCTTCCGAGGCAGCAGCCCTGGGCCTGCGGCTGCCAGGCCAGCCTTGCCCGTGGCCTCCAGGTTCCGCTTGCCCGCCTTCTCCTCCATCTCTGCCCGGTGCTCCTGGGCCTTCAGCCGCTCCTGCTGGGGAGGGGGCCGCAGGGAGGGTCAGCGTGGCACGATCCACCACCTGGCACCTGCCCTGTCCCCAGGGTCCCTCAGCCCAGGGAGAACCTCAAGCAGGATCCGGGGGCCAGGCTGCCCACCCGCTCCCAGGCCTGAGATGGACATTCCGTCCCAGCATGCGTGTAATAACTACAGCCTTCTGTGCGGAACCCCAAAAGGCAGGGCTAGGGGTGGGAAGTCTCAGAGGGCCCCTTTGGACCAAGGCTGGAACAGGGCCTCCACCTGGACCCTGGCCCAGCAGGGACCCTCAGGGACAGGGTGCGGAGGCCACACGCGAGCACGACAGCTCCTGAAGATGAAGGAGCTGCCCCACACCCAGCACTCGCTGCCTTCACAGAGCGCTTACTACCTGCGGGGCACTTTACTGTATTATCATTTCCGGGCCTCAGAACACCTCAAAGCGGGCAGGAAGAGGCTGCTCCTGTCTTTGATGAGGAAATGGGATGGAGCCGGCTCCAACACAGCCAGTGCACAAAACACGCCAGAAAACGCTCCAAGGACTGGCTGCTGGCACGGTCATTAGCCACCCAGTGACGGGGATTACCAGAATCGCCGCTTCTGGAGGAGGATGCTTAAAGCCCAGAGAGGCGAAGTCATTGGCCCAAGGGTGCACAGCCAGGCCTGGCAGAGATAAGACTCAGACTAGGGCTCAGGCCTTGGGAGCTGCTACTGCAGCTGCCACAGGGCTGACTCTCCAGAGCGGCCGCTACATGGGAGAGGAGGGGACAGTGCTAAGCAAAAAACAGACATCCCAGAACGCCTTCAAGGAGGCAGGAGGACTCTAGACTTTCAGAGTCCAGCCACACGCAGGGCAGCCCTGTCCCCTATCTCATGGGACCAGGCCACTCAGGCATCGGAGACAGCTGGCCAGGCCTCCTTGTGCCTATTGAGGGACCACCTGCAGGGAGGGGGCCAGGCTGGGTTCTGGCAGCAGTGGGAGCCCACGGGACCCCATCCACAACTCATCCGGGCCGGGCGCGGTGGCTCACGCCTGTAATCCTAGCTCTCTGGGAGGCCGAGGCGGGCGGATTGTTTGAGCTCAGGAGTTCGAAACCAGCCCGAGCAAGAGCGAGACTCCGTCTCTACTAAAAATAGAAAGAAATTAATTGGACAACTAAAAATATACAGAAAAAATTAGCCGGGCA
>CAUYSK010104668.1:0-17500 GCA_963575035.1 Avahi laniger
TCTGGAATGAACGTCCCCACACTGTCTATTCCTTAAGACTCAGCTCGAAGCCAGGTGGGTGACTCACACCTGTAATCCTAGCACTCTAGGAGGCCAAGGTGGGAGGATCGCTTGAGCTCAGGAGTTTGAGACCAGCCTGAATAAGAACAAGACCCCATCTCCACTAAAAAATAGAAAAAATGAGCCAGGCGTGGTGGCGTGTGCCTGTAGTCCCAGCTACTTGGGAGGCTGAGGCAGGAGGATCGTTTGAGCCCAGGAGTGTGAGGTTGCTGTGAACTAGACTGACGCCACACACTCTAGCCCAGGAAACAGAATGAGATCCTGTCTCAAAAAAAAAAAAAAAAGACTCAGCTCAAATGCCCTGGCCTATGTGAAATTTCACCTGACACTGTCCTGCTCCTCATACCTCCCACCTGCATACTCTAAAATAGATCACTGACTTAGGTCACACTCTGTACATCCTTCTATTGTGGCCTATATGCAATTTTTTTTGTCTGTTTATTTCTCTAGCTCTCCTACTATTAGACTGAGCTCCATGAGGGCAGGAATTTTCTCCAATTCATCTTGCAATTTTTAAGAGCATGGCCATTAAGCTATCAGTAATTCCCTATGAATAGTGGAAATAAATAATTGGATACATTAAATAAATGAGTGAGGAAGCAGAGAGATTCATACATTTTTATGGTTGGAAGCTGAGAGTTCATCTAATCCTTGAAAATTAAAATATGTATCACAATAGCAGAAATAGCAAAATTAAAAATTCTAAGAGAATGAAAGTTTTGATTTCATCAGAACTCATCATATGATAGCATTCTATATTTATGCTTACACAAGTATAGTAATATATTACAAAGCATAAGAATTCTTAGTCTTTAAATTTGCCATTCTTTCTTGTCTATTTTAAATCAAAGACCTTCTTTCTGTTCCCTTCAAGCATTTTATTTCTTATGTATGTCTGATTACTCCCCAAATCTATACAATATTTATGAGTACATAGTATTTTATTATAGCCAAGAACCGAAGCAAATAGCTCAAATAGTAAATAAATTTAGATACCTTAAAGAGCCAAGCTAAACATAATTGGAAAAATGATTCTCCACCCCCTTTATACAGCCACACACACATATACACACACATTCATATCCATACTCTTGAATAATCCCATGATTTCAGCTTCTTTGTGCAGGAAGGGAGTTGCTGTCACTTGAAAAAGTTACTGTAATGGATTCTTTTTCTCGTAGACCTGAAGGAATCTGGGCACGCTTAGAAGCAGAAGGAGAAACAAAGTGAGAATCAACAATAACTCTGCATAAAAATGTATTCAGTTGTATCTATTTAGAATAGACCCAGTACAAATTATATTACGTTTGGAGAAATACTTCTTTTCTTTAATGTGAATTGTTTTTAATAATAATTGCCCTTGGGATATATGTATGTGGAGAGTCCAATAGATGATCAAGAAGAATAAGGTGACGAATCTGCTACTGATGGGCAAGAATTGGAAGGAAAACTGTACAGGGCTATGCTGTGGGAGTCCTTCTGGGTGTTACTCTAGACTGCCTAACTTAGACTTTGGGAAAGCTATTGCCAAAGGTAAGATCCTGTGGGTTGCACTGGTAGGGACAGGGGGATGGGCCCTTCATGAAATGCACTGCCATGAGTAAGGAATAAGGTAGTAAAGATGTGTACTGCAGAGAGATGAGGAAAGACGCATTCTAAGAGGAGAGTACACAATGGTGAACTTTGAGGCAAGGAACCAAGACTAGGAATGAAGGTGTGCTTTTATGGGAGTCCCTGTGAAATTTTTAAGTTTTTTGTTGCTCTCTTCCTTTGAACTATTGGTAAAGTTCTATTTAACGAAGAATTTTTATTGACATAGGGATGTGTAACCTTCTGCACATTGCACCTCCCCAAGGCCAGTGCTGTAGTCCCAACATCCAGGAGAGTTCTGGAAAATATCAGGGAAATGAGTGGAGGCCTGTAGAGGAACACGGACCCTGAATGAGCTATGGGTAAGCGGATAACTCAAGAGCAGACACGAGGAAAACAAAACAAAACAACTTTCCTTTCCAAAGGAATCAGAGTGTCCTGTCAATTCTGCCTTTAAACACCACTGTCCTCCACAAAAAAATAAAAATTAAAAATTAAAAAATGTGGCTGTTTCTCATCATTTTTTACCTGGACTTTGGAAACAGCCGCCTACCTTGCCCCCTATCTCCAGTCACTCTTGCCCTGGTGTGGTTCTACTACACACTTTCTCCATGGCTGTCTTTGTAAAGCACCTGGGATCGGGTCCCTCCCCAGTGCTCTGCCAATAGCACCAGTAAAACCTTTCTGCCTAGTTATTGTACTCAGGATTTCTATTGAAAGCTACTCCTTTCATTCAGAGCTATTCAAAGCTAGTGGATTGGGCCATTTGTAGAACCATTAAAAATGTGTTATTTTGTTCAGTTAAGAAGTTCCATTAAAGTCATTTGTCATGCTAAGAGGATTCCATTTAAAGATTTACCCATTTAAAGATTACCCAAGTTTTCAGTATTGAGACAGATGGCACCACAGTAAAAGCAATGATGTCCTTGAAAAGCTGTCGATTTTGTTTAGGAAAGTAAACCTTCATATAGTGATCAATAAAGCTTGTGGGAGACGTGTCTTTAGTAATTGTATAATTCCATCAAATGTTTCTGATCCTAGATGAATCTGGGTGGGGAGAGATGGTAATATCCATTTGATAGAGAGCATGATAAGGTCTGTGAACACAGATTTGGGATACAAATGGATTTGTTCTGACACATTAGTTGTGGAATTCTTCGGCAGGGCTCTTAATCTCTGCGCCATATTATCCTCATGTTATAGCAGGGATTTCATTGCACGCATAGTCCACTCAATTTCCTAAAAATTAGTTATTTTTTGCATTTTCAAAGGTCTTCTATGAAGTTAAGTTCATGCCCAATTTCTAACATGCATAATGGATAAGGTTATAAATATGTAGAAGAGAAAGGAAGAACCTGAAAATATCCCCCTTTTTCCATCCCCGTACTCCAAGACATTGCAAAAGGACCCAGGCATAGCTCTGAAATCCAGCCTGGAATTCCTATGACCCCTCTCTTTTCATATCTCTGGTCTATCTTAATTGAATAGATAGCATAAAGCTAGTCTATAGAGTCTTGTCCTCATCTGTATCACAGAGAAGTACATGACAGATGTCTTCATAAATATCATTGATGTAAGATGTCTCCTATATCAACAATGACTTTATAATACATTCAACTTTGGTATTTAGTTTATATGCCTTGCATTCAAAAGCTCTTCACCCACTGCTGCCCACATATGCTGACAACTGTTCTGATCCCAGCAGGAGTAACAGATTTTATTTCTTAAGCATTGCAGAACTACGACCACAGTGTTATTATTAGATGAAAGATCCTCATACTGGCTTTGCAATAGAAGGAAAAGAAACAATTGAGATGAAAATATTATTCACGTAGGCCTGTGGTCCCCAACCCCTAGGGGACCACAGGCCTAGACCAGTATTGGGTCTGCAGCCTGTTAGGGACCAGGCTGCAGAGCTCTTCTGCCCCCATCCCCACCCTGTGGAAAAATTGTCTTCCATGAAACTTAGGAAGTAGAGGGAGAGGGCACACAGCAGGAGGTGTATTTACAGCTGCTCCCCTCCCCATTGCTAGCATTACCACCTGAGCTCTGCCTCCCCCTCACCCACTACCATCTGTGGAAAAATTGTCTTCCATGAAACTGGTCCCTGGTGCCAAAAAGGATGGGACCACTGATCTAGGCTATTTAAAAATGCCCCACATTTTTAAAATTGAAATTCAGTTTGGTTTTCAAAGGCAACATATTCAAATGCTCAAAATTCAAAAGGTACAAAGTTGCTTATGGGGAATCATTTCTATTGTGTCTTTGTTCCCCTGTTATTAAATTTTCTCCAGGCTAAACCAATGTTATAAAATGTTTGTATTTTATGGCAGAGATAGTCTATGTATATATAAGAACATACGTGTTTGAGTATGTATCTCATCTATTTTCTCTTAACAACTTATCTAGTGATAGACTAGGGATAGATTAGTGTAAGCACATAAAGAGCTTTTATATTTTTTCTGCTTGTGTACTATTCCACTGAAAGAATATACATAATTTATTTTATCAGTACCAAGTAGATGAGCATGTAAGTTTTTTCCAGTATTTTGCTTATGAAGATATCTCTTTGCTTATGGGTATTTTCTTAGAATAAACTCTTAGAAGTGAAATTTCTTGGTTAAAGTTATGTGTATTTTTTAAGGAATATAATTTATTTCTTTCTGAATTGTAATTTTTAAAAATTCAAAATAAACAAAAGGATAAATTTGGAAAAGTCAGCTTTCCTCACAACTCCTTTGCCCAACTACACATCTTTCTCCAGGAGTAAATGATACCACTTCTCATACATCTTTCCAGAGATTTTACACATGCACAAACACACAAACACACACATGCTTGTGTACACACATGAAAGTTCATATAAGGGAATTTAGTTATTTATGCAGATTTGTATTTTCCTCTGCATTGTATTCTACAAAAATCAGGAGGCTCTGGCTCAAAGGATTGAGTGTATCCATTAAGACAGGAATATGCTGGTATTGCCTCATACATCATCATCATTTAAAGTGATCATATAAATTCCACCAATTTTCTCTATGCACATCTGTTCTGTGTGGAGGGAAGTGAGGCTACAGATAAATAGCCCTGCACTGTCCTCAGCCAAGCATTTTCCAAGGAGATCCACTCTCTAGAATTTGCACTGTTTGCCTGGTGAACAGCAGCCTCCCTGTAATCGCATCCTCCTCCTGGGAACGCCCTTCCCCTTTCTCTTGTGTTGGATGCCTTTTTCCTCTGGCCTATGTAATCCTCTTTTTCTTAATCTTCTCTCCATCTCTCTGTCTCCCCTCAACTCTCCTGCATGCATTTCTCTCTCAGAATATATCTCCCAATAGCCCCACAGCAAGCAAGAGTGACTGGGAAGGAAATTTTTTGAGATCTTGCATTTCGGAAAATCTCTTTATTCTTCCCTTCTATCTGATTAATGATTTGGCTGGTAATAGAGTTCTAGGTGAGAAAAAAAATTTTCATTCAGAAATTCATAGACATCACTCCAGTCTTACCATTACATTCAATGCCATGTGATTTCTGCCCAATTTTTTCTTCTCTGGAAGATTTCATGATTTTCTCTTTGTCCTCAATGTTCTAAAAAATTCCAGTGATATGTCTTGATGTGATTTTATTTTCATCCATTGTATTGAGAACTGGATAGATCTTTCAATCTAGAAACCACAGTTTGGGGGCATTTATTAAATTACTTCACTAATGATGTCCTTGTGTATGCTTTCCTTTTTTCTCTCTTTCTGAAACTCTTTTTTTTAAAAAATGTTGGACCTTTTAGAATGGTTCTCCCCTTTTCCTATTTCTTCTCTACTCACCTTATTTTGCTTTTTGCTCTATTTTCTGAGAAAATTCCTCAACTTTATTTTCCAACTTACATTCTTGTACATTTTAAGTTTTTATTTATGTATTTATTAATTTTTAATGTGGTAAAATATACATAACATAAAATTTACCATTTTAATCAATTTTGAGCATGCAATTCAGTGGTATTAAGTACACTCACATTGTGTGCAACCATCGCCACCATCCATCTCCATAACTTTTTCATCTTCCCAAACTGAAACTCTGTACCTATTGAACAACCCCAGGCCCCCACATTCAGAAGAATGTGCATAGGGTATATGCAAATGCTAAGCCAGTTTATATAAGGGACTTGAGCATCCATGGAGTGTGTATCCACGGAAGGTCCTGGACCAAATCATCCTGGATACTGAGAGACAACTGTACATTTTGTTTATCCATTCATTTGTCGGTGGACACTGGGGTTGCTTCTACGTTTTGGCTGTTATAAGTAATGCTGCTTATCTTTTTTTTATATACTATTATTTTTTTTATTTTTCAAGAGTTCTCTTGTTCTCTGAGTGTTCCATTTTTTTTCTTTTTTCAAGGCTACAATATCTTTTTTAAATCTTTGAAGATAGGAATGGTAGCCTATATGTATATGAATATATGTGCATGTATATATATTTTTAAATTTCTCTCTGCATAGTATTCATTTCCTCAAATTGCATTTGATTGTTTACTTTGGTCTCTCTTTTCTATGTTAGATATTTTTTCTTGCAAAGAATGAGAGACTAAAAAGCTGATTTGGAGTTCTGCATGTATAACCTAGAGTTTTGCTGCAAGATAATCCGGGAGGCTGTTTGTTAGGCATCCTTGATTGCAGTATTTTGATGTCTTTCCTGTTGGGCTAGTCAGGTTACCAGGGAAAAGTCCTCCTCTCTACTTTATGGAGGAGCGGGGTCTGGCTGCCAATGTCCTGGGTGTTGAGTATAGAAAGAGGGTTGAAGGGATGTTTTCAACAGAATATTCAGGCTTCAAATGTGCCCAGCCACCCTCAGTCCAGAAGCACCATTGTGCATTTCTACAGAAAATAAAACTACCGACTTATGACCAAGCGGGGAGAGTCAGTCCCCCACTGGCCTAAAGCTGGGAGGGAGACTAAGGAGAGGACTGCTTCCCAGTCCGTTTTCTCTGAATCCTTCCTATTTTAGCACTCACCATTCCTCCTTCACTTTCAGTTCCAGGATTATCTAGTGATACCGTTTCTTGAAACTTCGGAGGATTCTGTGGTATTACTGGAGATGTTTCTCAGCTTTCCCCATTACCAGCTTCGTTTCCACTCTTGGGGGGTCTGTAAAGGCAGTCAGGTTTCATCCACCTATTTTCCAGTTTTCAAAACTATGTTGCTCTTATCTCCTCTCTTTCTCGTCATCTTTTTGTGTCTTTGAAAAAAAAATGTCCTTAAGATTGCTTTAGCAGAACTTCCTGAAGCGGTGGCGGTGAGAGTGTGTACAGTCCTCACTCTAACGCTGCACTGACACGGCATGGTCAATGCTTGCTGGGAGAAGAGGATAAGGATCTTCTTGATTCACCAAACTTCCAATAAATTTAGGGGTTTAGAATTTAGTTTTATTCCAGTAACTGAATGTTGCCTTATTGAAAATTCTCTCATTTCCTCATTTTAAGGTAGTAGTTAGAAATTGGCTTGTTCCTGTACAGTGAAGCCTTTAAAGTTTGGGCCTATATCATGTGAGGTGCCCATTCAGAAAAGCCAATTGACATGTCAGCAAATACGTCTATTTCTAAAAATTAGTGTGAAATTTGCCTATAGGTACTCTTTTAGAAGAAATAATCAGTGAGAAAATTATATTTACTCATGCTAAATTTTAAGTAATAAATGATTTGGGTTGTTTGGTCCCCATTTATCAACAAAGGGGCTCCTCTAGGTGGTGGTTTTGAAGAATTTTTACGTCTATTCTTTGAGGTCATTGCGAATGGTCAAATTCAAGTAGTGTGGCAGTAATCAAATGAATCTACAAGAAAAAAATAAACTTAAAAATAAAAATGGCACCTGGTTATTACCCAGATATATCTGTTCCCTCTGCTTCGTTTTAGTCATAGCTATTTAATTTCCTGAAACAAAAAACAAACAGATTTTTCACTAATGTCAGTACTGCAGAGCTAGCATAGGACAGAAGAGCCAGCTGTACTTGATTTCGTCTTATGCATCATCAACAAAATTGGCAGCTAAGTTCTGATTTCAGAGTCTTTATGGTTAATGATGATGTACAAGCTGTGCTTGATTTTCAGATACAAGACTGATCTTACTTTGCTGACAGAAAAATCTATTTTTGATTTGTAAATTGAGCAAATCTGATGCAAAATTATTGATGTAGGATAAACGCAGATCATGAAGATACCATTTTTAGACTCACATCTCTAACCCTAAAACCACTGAAGTTTATTATTATTATTATTATCATCATCATCATCCTTATAATTATTAGCATTAGGATAATGGAAACTAAGCATTTAGCTAAAATCACAGTTAAATTTTGTTAATGAGTCATGTATCCATAAGTATTATACTAACTTAAGAATGTGATTGCAATGAAAAGGAGCAACAAAACTAATTAGCAACTGATTATGTTAGCATCCCTGTTCGTGGTCATACTGATAGTTCAGAATCATGTTGCAGGTGGTCATGGGTAAAATGTAACATTTATATAAAGAATGATGAAGCAAATAGATGTGAAAGAGGGAAAAAATATTTCCTTGATTATAAGCTCTTTGACAATAGACATTATGTCTCAGTCACTGCTTAGAGCAGCTACTATATTTTTAAAATTCATATAAACTGATTTGATCTTACTTGCTAATGGTGTACTGTTGAACTTTTTTTAAAGGAAGCAATATTGGCCTTGTGCAAAGGTATATAGTTATAAAATTTCATTTTAGATGTTCTTTCATCTTGTCCCCATTTAGGAGCTCTCATCACAGATACTCAGTTCTTTCATACTGCCTGTTTCCTGAAGGTAATACTCCCTACCTACCTCCTGTTCAGGTTTGTGTCTCCCTTATTCCATACCTGTTACTCCTTAACCCTATCAAAACATCCCTGTTCTTCGGCCCATTCCTTTAAGATTTTGCAAGGACACACATGTTAAAAGCTTGAAAATGTTTATCTTTTAAATATGTTTTCCTTCTAGGAGCACAGATTTGCATGTTTAAGAAGAACTCTTGAAGACCTATTGCCAGCAGTTGAAATGTCACATCTCTCTGTCTGTCAAGAGTGGCAAAAATCCATATCCTACAATAACTGGCTTTTACTTATTGATTCTACCCAGCTTAAAATGTGTGTTTCTGAAGCATAATGAGATAGAGATTCAGATACAAGGCTTTGCAGTCAGACAGACCTAGTTTTGAAACTCAATGCTGCACCTTACTAGCTGTTAGTGACAATTTATTTACCTTTAAGATAGGATAATGGTGCTCACCTCATAGGGCTGTAGGGAGAAGTAAATCAATTAATGCATGTAATTACTGTAATGTTGAGTAATATGAAGGGTTCAATAATTAAGAATTGCTATTATTATTTATGTAATTGATATTACATAATTCAAACTTTCCTTCTGAATTTTTTACTGGTCTCAAATACAGGTCATATATATTTACATATATAGGAATATTTGCATCCTATGCAAAGGAAATGTAAACCTTAGTAAACCAAGGATATGTAAGGCATCAAGCCTTGTTCAACTTTGTTTCCTCAACAGTATATAGCACAAGACTTTGTATATAATAATTGCTAAATGAATGTGTTGAGTTTTATTCAATCACCATGCAATGTCTTTGATAACAATACATATTTCCCGTAAAGCAGAAACAGCTTTAATAAAGGAAAAAGATAGATTTGTACACTAATATACTTTAAATGCTTGTTTTTATGCTTTTATTCAGTTCAAGTTAAATGGAACATTTTCTTAAAAGACAAGCCCATCTCTTTTATCACCAGTATAACAGAAACTGCATGAGTTATAAGCAATAAATCAGTATGTCAGGGCATAATTTACTATCAAGAAGTATATTAGGTACTTTCAGATTATTAGAAAAGTGTGCAAAGTTATATTCCAAGTGTCTGAAAGAGTTAATATCTCCCTATAAATTGCAACCTGGCTTGTTATCAAGGAATAATTTAAACATTTGGAGAATTTGTTTTAATAACATCAAACAAAATAACAGCAGCATCTATGATGATTGGTCCAATTCTATAGGGTATAATTAGTGGTCTGAGAGTCAAAAATCTTTCAGAAATGGAAAGTGAAAACCTGTTGTTCAAGAATCATTAACAATGGACATCCAAGAGACCATGTCAGGGTACAGGGTTCATTAAGCATTTACAGTGAGTTCAATCCATGGATCTTTTTAAACTGTTTCTACAGATTGACTTCAAGGTGCTGTGATAATAAGTGACTAGTGAGTGACTCTAAGTGTGTCTGATGCAAACACCAGGCCTTCAAATAGACAATCTTATGTCTAACAAAATCTCAAAGTCTGCTTGATTGGAAGCTGTAGAATCATTTTTAAATGTTAAAGAAAACTGAATTAACCTACTTAGTGATTAGGTTTTGGGGTATAGACATGAGCTGAGTCAGAAAACCTTGCCTATTCCTGTATTTATTGATGCTTGTGTCTTTTTTCTTAGAAACTCAAATGTTTCTATCTTGTCCTTTCTCCCGGAGTTGGAATCAACTCATTGGAGTGAACGACACTGAACATTCTGGAAAAGGGGTGGTCGCAAACCTCCAGGTGAGAACCTACCATTCCATATTACACAGGGGCAGTGAGAGGCTGATATCCTCACCAAATTGCTGCTCTCTGTCAAGCAGTTACAGCAGTTCCATGTAGAGGTTTTTTCTCATTCGTTCCTGGCTACCACATCTAGGAGCGACAGAAGCTTGGTAGCTTCACATCTTCCAGCCTAAACTGTCAGTCCTCCTTCGGCAGGGAAGTATCGAACACTCCTACTTTGACACATGATTCTACTTCTTACCTCATCCATCATCAGAAATCCAAGCTCTCTTTATTATTGGCTCTGTCCATTACCCATTGGTCAAATCCAGCCCACTGCCCATGTTATAAATAAAATTTTATTGGACCGCTGCCATATCCATTCCTTTACATATCGTATTTGGCTGCTTTCACTCTAAAAAGGTACAGTTGAGTACTTGCAACAGAGGCCATCTGGCCTGAAAAGCTTAAAATGTTTAGTATCTATCCCTTTATCAAAAAGTTTGCTGACCCCTACCCAAATATTCATTCTTGTCTTCCTGCATACATCCACTCAGCTGACCTGCTGTTTCACTTCTCCTGCCATTCCAAACCCTTCCCCTCTGCCATCTAGAGCTGACGGTCCATCATCAGCAAATCTGTCTGCAGCTTCAACTTCGTCTCTGAATGCTCCCTTTGCTTTCTTGCTCTAGGAAAAACCTGGCTATGCTGTGTTGAAAGATCACTTCTGTTGCAGTCATAGGCAGTGGAGGCTGTTCTTTTGCATCCTACCTCGCTGCAGACCCAGCTCTGGGGCGAGTGTGTTCCTCGTTGTCCAGGGCCATTTCCAAACCTCGTCTCTTCCTTCATTCTTCCAAACCTCCATCTCTGTTGAAGTTTGTGCCATCAGACTTTGATACCTACTGCTCCTTTTGGATGTTGTCATCTAGAGAACTCAATTACCTTCATTCTTTGATAACTTTAGCACCTGGCTTATTGTCTTTTTATTATTCTTCTATTATTCTTATTGACTCACTTCTTACTGACACTAATACCCATGCAAATAATACATCTAATACCTTGCACTCCAGTTTCCGGCTCTCCCCACCTTACAATAGAATGATGTTATTTCTTACCCATCCTCCACTACCCACTCCTATCTATGGTCATACTTTTGACTTTGTGAGCATCAGTAAGTCCATTATCTTCAATATCTCAAGTTCAAGCATGCCAGTCTCTGACTACTGTCTCCTATCCTGATAGCTTTTTAAATCAAGTATATCTATACAAGCAACATCTTGACTTTATTAATACTTTCAAACCTGTTGTGTATGACTATATCACTATCAATATGCCCTCTTCAGGTGTTCCCTTTCTTTCCTACCCATCTTAGATCCTATGATATATTATGAAGACATTGTTGATGACACTCTTAACTCTCTTGCCTCTGCCATCCTCCTTCACCTGGTTGAGCTGCAACCCTGTTATGCCCAATAGTCCCAGAGCACCAACACAACTGAACATAGGTGAACACATAAGAACTGCGCTGGCTAGTATCATTTTAAATTCTGGCCATAAATCTCAAGTGGGTGGTCAAGAGCAATCTTATTACTCCCAGAGGACTTTTGCATTCCCACTTTTCAGAATGATAATTTCACCTCATGTCTTTGCTCCTTAAATCTCCAAACTCATTTTACTTTACATGCTCTCAGCTTATAACATTGCTTATAAATTGCTGAGAAAATAGAAGTAGTTTGACAAGAATTCCTCACCTTTCCAACCTAAAATTACCTACCCTCCTCACTCTGTATCTGTTTTCTGCTGTCTCAATTTATTATAGAGCAAGTGACTCTGCTGCCGTTGCTGGCACACCCTCTAGTTTTACTCTAGATTTCATGACCCCTCACCTTCTCAGGCGCATGATTTCTCAATTATCTGCTCCCTCTCCCCTGAATCATCACTTCTCTCCTCACTCACTCCTAGCATTATAAACCACATCTAGTAATTCCTTTCTTCAACAAACACACGCAGATACCAACAACTAAAACGACAATAATGATAGCAAAAATAGCAGCAAAAAGACTCTCACTTCATCTTACATTCTCTTCCAGTGGTCTCCTGGGTCTCGGCTTATATGTTTTCTTAGAGGAGTCTTCCCTGGCCACCAATTTAAAAACAGCCAACCAGTTACTGTTTGTCAAACCATTCCATTTGAAGTCTCTACATTGCATTTATCACTCTCTTATATGTATATATATTGTTGTTTGTTTACCATTTTTCTCCCCCCATATTACATAAGCTCTGTGAAAGTATCTTCTTTTTCACCTCTGTATTCTCAGCACATATGACAGACATAGAAGGTCCTCAATAATAATCTCTGAATGGATGAATGAATGAATGATTTCCTCTTTTTTTCCCTACTAGTAGATCATAGGGCAAGGACTTTGTGTCTTGTATATCTTTGTAGTTGGTGTTTAACAAATACTTCTTGCATGAGTGAATGAATCATGGCTACAAGTGAGCAATAACCTAAAGATAAAAGTTATTAACATGATGTTCTACTTTTAAAATTTGCATTGGCATTTTTACTTTAAAAAAAATCAGAATGATTTCTTTTAGGGTTATACTAATTCTTTTTAAACTAGTGCTAATTTGTGTGACTTATCCATATGCACCTAAATTAATTTTTCTAACTTTAACTAAAGCTTATAAATAAATAAGTATACATATATGTATGTAGATGGATAGCTATATATACACCTACCCACACATATATAAAACATATGTTAGTCCTGTTCTAAGGATCTGCCAAACTTTCTTGGTAAGACTTGCCAATTGCAATCATGTGACAGGATGACAGTTCTCTTCTCTGGGAGAAGTCCAGACTTCCAGTGTCTGGGACAGAAATAATATAGACCAAGAAACATTTATAGCTGATGATGGATGATTTTTGGCTCTCATAATGTGAGGTTTGGTCTTCTTATTGGGAGACTATGAAAATCATTAGAGCAGAAATTATTTTTATTTCTACTCAGCTGAAAGAAGTTGTCCTTGTTGTATTTCTGTATGCAGGCATGCTGCAAAGACAATTTGCTTGGTCAATGTGGGTTTATGCTAAACTCTATGACTCAATGATAGAATGAGATCTTTTTGCCAGTGTAGCTGTCTTATATTTATTGGCATAGTAAGTATGTGTCCAAACATACCCAATTATAGATGTTTTCCTGTTATCAATAATATGGTACTATTTAAGAGTGAAAATGTTTCACTCTCAGGCAGAACTGATTCTGAGGACATGACAGGGACACTTCAGTATTTGCATTTATGCACACAGGGTAGGTAACAGGAATGCTTTCAGTTGCAAGCAACAAAAAAATCAACTACCAGTGCTTCTACAAACTGGCGCTCAGTGGCTCAATGCCAACAAGGCCGCCATCTCTGCAATTCCACTGGCCTTCCTATCAAAGCCAAATGATGGCTGCCACACAAAAGTGTTCTGGCACACTTGTCCTAACAAAAAAGTGCCCAAATGCAGGCAGTAGGAGGTGGTATGGACAAGTCAGTTGCTCTTTGTGTAATGTCCTCTTAACAAGGAAAGAAAGCCCTTCCTTGAAACCCTCCAACAAACTTCTTCTTACATGTTATTGGCTGCCAATTGGTCCCATGACAGTCCCTAAACCAGTTGCTGAAGCTACCTTTCCTGAGAACTGGAGATCTTTGCCTGATTTCTGAATAAATTTGGGCTCCATTTCAAAGAATGGAGAGAGGAATGGCTTTTGTGTTGGCAAAGAATAGAGTCTGCCACATTGGGCTACCAAGCACACTCATGAGGTTTCATGGCGGAGATCACGCTTATGTTGAATCTTGTATTCAAGTAAAAGTTGGCTGGGTAATAAACTTTGTAAAGGTTGAAAAGGCAGAGAGAGCTGCTTCTACAAATGTATGAAGCAATCAGAGAACTGCAAATAATTAGTTACAGCTGGGCCTTCTGTATGTGTAGACTAGCAAGAGAAGAAACTGCAGGGGTCAGCAGGGGCCATGCCATAAAGGCAATGTGGAAGCAAGGAGCCAAGTTCTCACACCTTCAGACATTCATTCTTAGGTTGTTGTTAAAGGAGCAAATAAATATCTGCCTGGGCTTTCCTTCCATATGTGGCTGAGAAAATCTAAATATTTCAAGTTCAGTACCGTCATCTCTCTATAATAAATAGGAAAGGGGAGAGCAGTCATTGCTTATGATACCTTGTTTCTCTCTCTCTCCTTAGCTAAACCTTGCCTGAGAATTTTTTAGCTCTTTGTTAAACTGGATTGGATTCAATGGGTTACGGAACCTCAGAAGATTTTCCAGCTATTCTCCTACTAAAACTTTTGGAGAAAAGAAACTGAGTGCTTGGAGTGAAACTAGTCCTGCTACCTTGATCATTGTTGATCACACCAAGAGATCAGTACCTGAGCCAAAATCTGCCCAACAGGAGTGTACCTTATTGAGTAATGACAAACTAACATAATTAGATCTCCTCACCTTGGGAAGATTAACTGAATGAGGGATGGATGCCAGAAATGTCAGTAGCAGAGGCAAGGTGCAGAGGATGGAGGAGAGAGAGTAGAGAGAAAGAGCTAGAGAGAATTTGAGAAGGAGGGAAAGCAAACAATAGCTGAGCTCTAGAAATTAACATAATACGTCTCTGATCTTGGAAAAAAAGAACATAGAAAGTGTCAATTCCCAAACAACTCTCCAGTGATATGAGTCACATTATCATCATCATTAGGAATCATTAAATCTATTCTCAAAATGCAATGTAATCCTATTCCTCCAAAGAATATAACATACTCAGATAAAATTATTGATGAATGTCACAATCATAAATTATTTTTGATCAGGTTGAATTACTCTCCGCCTTCCAGAGTAAGACTTTGAGGTGCGATGACTTTGGGAGGTGATTATGCTGATGTTTCCTCTGTAAGTTTATGGTGAATGGTTCAGAGAGAAGTCTTCCTTTCTTCCCTGGGCAATTCTGAATAAGAAAACAATAGTCAAAAATGGAATGTAATCACGAGGCAACAAGAGAAAGAGAAATAATCTTTAGATATCAAAACTGAGGGCCAGAAGAGACATGATTCATAGATTTGCCAAGCTGAGGAGTACAGCCTGAAGTGCAAATAGAAGCAGACTGGAGAACAGGAAAGAAATTTATGGAGAGAGTGGCAGAAGGGACCTGTTCCAGAATGGTAGTTCTCCATCTTGGCTACCTGTCAGAATTACCTGGAGTTCTTTTAGAAAAAACATACATTTCCAGATCTTGCACATGTCCTGTTGAATCAAAATACTACTTTTTATGCAGCTGGTCTGGCACCCACACGTGATGGAGCTTTCACCAGTCCACAGGAAAGTAGCCACGTACTGATGGCAACAGTTCCTTCTTTAGAAGGAGTGTCCTTTGTTCTCAGACCAAAGCCATCTAAATTTTTAATTATAATGTTCTTCCTCTCATAAAATTGTTGTATTCATAGTAAAACATTGTAAGTTTTGGTGGCATTTTTTTAATGTTCTTAACAAAATAAAAATTAGCAAAACCACTGCTAGGTTTGCAACCTTGGATAGTTCACCAATATCACTATCACTAACTTCCTAACTCTAAAATGACAGGAAAAAACCTGTCAGTATGGTTTTGAGTAGAATAAGTGGGATAACATGTATAATATGCCTGGTGCAGAAGCAACACTCAAAATGTTCTCTGTCTATGTTATCAGGTGAAATACTTTGGTCTGCAAAATGTAATGCTTCTGGCATTGTTCCAGGTAAGTGAAACATTTATATGTTGTGGTGGGCATCAGGTCTTGTTCAAATGGGACTCTGGCTCTATGTTTCTATATTCTTTCTACTCTACCCTCTTCTATGTTTTGTTTTTGCCTCTGTACTAGCTTTGTAATGTGGCTTCCAGTATGCACACAGCCAGAGAGAATGCTGTTCCCTCAACTGGGAGCAAAATTCCATCCTTAAGGAAATTGGACCACCCCTACGCCAATGGGTATGGTCAGGGATGCCATGCACTGATTGACTCAGTCCTGGGTCAGTCTATTCCTGAACCCATGCTGGTTCTAAGGAAAATGGATTGCCCTAACAACAATTTAGCACAGCAGGACCCATCTCTGAAACTAGAGATGCTGTAAATACCATCAAAACCATAAGGTTGCCACGATGTGGGCAGAAAGAGATCAAAGTTGTAGGAAAATTACCACAATTCCCCTCCTAGCCTTATTTCCAAATGTACTTACTATTATCTACCTGCATACAGCAGCCTCTTCACATATCCTTACTGTCTGTCAGAAAGGAGTTTGGGTTAAATTTAAAGAAGCTACCAGCGTTGTCTTTAATGAAAATGTTTTTGACTTTACTTAATACTTAAAAGTACTAAAATGTTGTTACTGAAGTTTGAAAAATATAGAAAATTAAAAGGGGAAAAAAAACCTCTTATCCAACCAGAGAGGGTAACCATTATTAAAAAGTAATGTATTATCATTGTCTTTATATTATGCATGTATATTATGTTACATACAAAATTTTGTATGCTTATATTTTATTTAAATTGAGTTTTAACCTAATAGATGTGTTTCTTCATTATGAAAGAAATGCCCAATCAGATCTCAATAGAAAAATTTAGACATGTAAAGCAATAAAGAAAGGAAGATTGGAAAGAAGGATGGAAGGAAGGAAGGGAGTGAGGGAGGAAGCAGAGAACGAACCAAAAAAGAAATATCATTGAGACATCATCTCTCTATTTTTCAGTGTACATCAAATATTTACGTAGTCGAGGAAAAGTTATACTTATGTTTTAAGCATAATTAACAAATGTTCATTTGTCTTAGATGACAGATAATATCTACCATTGGATGGTTTATTAGTCTTTCCCAATTAAAAAAATGACTCAGGTAATCAATATGAATTTTAAAGATGTGGAAACTCATAATTCCAGTTTCTTAGCAATAAAAATGACCACAATATTGTTGTATGTAGCTCTATTTTATAGAAAGGAGGAAAGGGACTATAATTATTCTCCCAGTGTGGATCACAACTTTGTAAATAGAGTAGCCCTTTTTGTAAAAATTTTTTATAGAAGTAGTATATGCATATGCTATAGCCTGAATGTTTGTGTCCCCCTAAATTTATATATTGAAATCCTAACTCCTAAGGTGATGGTATTAGGGGGAGGGCCCTTTGGGAGGTGATTGGGTTATGAGAGTGGAGCCCTCATGGAGGGAATTAGTGCCCTTATAGAAGAGGCCCTGGAGAGCT
>CAUYSK010104668.1:22500-44740 GCA_963575035.1 Avahi laniger
GGCCCCTCCAAATCTTATGCTGAAATGTGATTTCCAGTTTTGGAAATGGACCTAATGGGAAACGTTTGGGTCATGAGAGTGGATCCCTTATAAATAGATTAATCCCCTCTCTGGGGAGGAGAGAGGTGAGTGAGTTCTCTCTATTAGTTTCTGCAAGAGCTAGTTGTTTAAAGGAGTCTGGCACCTTCTCTACGTCCCCTGCTTCCTCTCTTGCTCTGTGCCCTCTACATAGGCTGGCTCCCTTTTGCCTTTTCCATGAGTGTAAGAACCCAAGGACCTCACCAGAAGCCAATCAGATGCCAGCATCATGCTTCTTGTATAGCCCACAGAACCATGAGCCAGACAAACCTCTTTTCTTTATAGATTGTCCAGCCTCAGTTATTTTTATAGCAACACAAGTGGACTAAGACAAAAGGTGGATGCCTAATGATTTCCCATCAAAATTTTCACAAAATTGCCCTTGTTTGGTGAGAAGAATGAGCAAGAGCATTGTCATGGTGGAGAAAGACTCTCTGGTGAAGGTTTCCTGGACATTCTTCTGCTAAAGCTTTGGCTAACTTTCTCAAAACTGTCTCACAATAAGCAGATGTTAATACTCTTTGGCCCTCCAGAAAGTCAATAAGCAAAATGCCTTTAACATCCACAAAAACTGTTACCATGACCTTTGCTCTTGACCAGTTTGCTTTTGCTTTGACTGGACACATCTACCTCTTGGTAGCCATTGCTTTGATTGAGCTTTGTCTTCAGGATCATACCAATAAAGCCATCTTTCATCTCCTGTTACAATTCTTTAAATAAATGCTTCAAGATCTTGATCCCAATTGTTTAAATTTCCATGGAAAGCTCTGCTCTTATCTGCAGACTATCTGGGCATGATGATTTTAGCACTCATCAAGTGGAAATTTTGCTCAACTTTAATTTTTCAATTAGAATTGTGTAAGTTTAACCAATTGAGATGTTCATGGTGTTGGCTATTGTTTCTGTTGTTAATCATCAGTCCTCTTCAATCAGAGCACAAATAGGATCATTTTTTTCCTTGCAAATTAATATGAATGGTCTGCCACTGCAGGCTTCATTTTCAACATCATCTCATCCCTTCTTAAAACAAGTTATCTATTTGTTAATTGCTAATTTCTTTGGGTCATTGTCCCATAAACTTTTTATTAAGCATCAGTGATTTCACCATTCTTCCACTCAAGCTTTACTATAAATTTGATGTTTGTTCTTGCTTTAATTTTAGCAGAATTCAAGTTGCGCTGAAAAGGGCTCTTGTCAAACTAATGTCTTATCTTTCACAGTGTCTCAAAGTAGATCCTGTTCAGTCATGTTATAATAAGTTAATATGAGTTGGTGTAAAAAAATTTGAAATCCATGCATAATATTTTAAGGATGCATTTTTCATGAACTTTTTAAATACCCCTCATCTAGCCCAAGAGAGTCTCAGTATTAACTGAATTAGGCTCTGAACATTTTAAGGACAATGCTATTCTCTTTATATCCTCAGGGCACATACACCTATATTATAAATTGCACTATAGTTTATCCCATTTAAATTAAAACTATTTAATCTTAATTCCCCAGAGGATTTTTAAATCATGTTTTCTCACCATTTCTTTAATGAACAGGTAAAGTCCTGTCAGTAGCTTAAATATTTCAACAACTATCAAGTGGACTTGTGAGCAAAAATTTTCATTGTGATGGCTGGATCATGCCAGTAGAACTGAACTTCTTTACCTAATCAAAACAAAGTAAATCAAAAATTCTTCATCATAAATCACACTCTGGATTTACGATTCAGCTTCTAGCCTTGCCATAAGTTTGTGAGAGATCTGGTTTGTGAGAGATCTGCCATAAGTTTGTGAGAGATCTGAGTTAAAGAACTGCCTTCCTGGCGGGTAGGAGCAACACTTGTGCCCTCTGTCATGTTCCTCCCTAGTAAACTTTTCTAGCATTCTCTGGTACTTTTGTCTGGTAGAATTCCAGAGTCGTGATGGCTCAGATCAGTCAAAATCATTTGGGAATGATATCATCCAAATCCTAAAACTGTCATAAAATAGATATCAAAACTGTATATAATCACAAATAATAGTCATAGAAGAATCTTTAAATACTTACTACTATACAATTCTTTCTTTATGATGCAAGTTGAAATTCAAGGCAAGAATTAAAATTCTTCAAGGCAATAAATATTAAAATAAAGTAAAAATTCAAAACAATAAGTAAAAAATAAGGAACTTAATTCAAGTTCCTCCCAAAATTATCCTATCTATGTATCCCACGAACTCATGTGTGTAGCTTCCAAACTATGGTATCTATATTCCTGGTAACTAATCTATATATTTTATTTTGTTTAATGCAGTTTAGAAATAGCTAATATGTATTATTTCTAAATACCTGCCATTGTTCTAAGTGATTTGCATATATTTACTATTCAATCTGCATTTATCTTTTGTTATTCCTATGTAGAAACTGAGACACAGAGAGAAAAATAACTTTCTCAAGGTTGCATAGGTAGGAAATGATGGAACTAAGATCCAGTCCCAGGCAATCTGATTCCAGCATCAAAGTGTTTATGACACACAATAATGCCTCTTGAAAATTCTTAATTTTCTATACACATTTATCGAATCCTATAATTTTAAATAGAGTTTTCTGAGTGGGAGGGGGAAGCAAAGGAGAGCTGCTCAAAAAATGTTAGAATCAAATGTTATACTGCTGTGTTCATTTTAAAAAAATCTTTTAGTGTCCTCATGAGTACAAAGAAATGTGTCACCACCCAGATACACACTAAATTGGATGTTCCAGAAATGGATTTGAATTCAAAATCTTTGATAATTATAGATAAGAGACATGGGAGAACCTAATCTAAACAAAATGATTTGAGCTAAACACAAAGCTCAAATTAATTGTACAACCTAGAAATGCTCTCTGAAAGGCTAAATCTTTGGATTTTTATACTATTTGGAAGAGGAGTGAGTTCTGTTAATAGGACAGACTTCGTGCAACATATGTTAAGAAAAAATTTGGAAGCACTTAAAAAATACAAGCTTGGAAGCTCAATCTTGCAAAAAAAGGAAAAAAAATCCTTAAAATATTTTGGAGCTTTTAGGAGAAAGTCAATATTAAAATTAGTACAGAACATAGAGAAAGGGCTTTATGAGTCGAATGACTGTTGTTTTTCTAAATGTCAGCATGGAAACCCAAACAGAAAGAGGTGAGTTGGGTCCTTGGAAATAGTGACTGGGAAAGCTGAGTGTTAAGTCTGTGACGTGGTTGATGGCAACCAAAAATTGTCAACTGCATGATGACAAAGTATTTCCTGGAATTAGGGGCTGCAGAAAGACATGTAAACAAGGGTAATGTTGTGGGGGCATGTGCTTTAAACCAACATAGGCTCTATATGAGGCAATGTTACTGGCAGTTTGAACAATATTAGAGCTCTCCGGAATTTAGAAACCATTCATAGATAGTTTGAGCTCTGTGGACAATTGCCTGGATTGATAAGCTTCGTTGAGAGGAAAATAACCAATTTTGAAACACAACTTATACTCTGCTTTTATTTTAGCATCATGGAAAAGAACCAATTTTAAAGCATAACTGTGCTTTCATTTAACACCAGGATCTTGAAAATATAATACTTGACTATTAATGAAGGCTAAAACTTATTTCATTATAGCTCACTAAAGAGAGACCCTGAAATCATATGTAATCAAGTACTTACTGATAATCAAAGATAACCTTCTCTAAAGGTATAACCACCTACTCTAAGGAAAGCAAGAAAGTATGTTTTAGTTCAAGGTAACCAAATCTCTCTGAGCTTTAGTTTTCTCATCTGTATAAATGAAGGATTGATCTAAACCATTTATAAGAGTTTGTGGGATTGTTGTTGTTGTTGTTGTTTATACCATCCCTCATAATCAAACTCAGATGTTGTTGATATGAACCTTTCTTAGATTGGATATCAGTTCCAACAGAAGAGAAAGGAGGCCCAGAGGTATGTAAATGTGTGTACCAGACACACTCACACATACTAATATACATAGGTATTATACTCACAAATGAATATGGTGCTTGAGAAATTTACCACACTGTAAACTCACTAAGAAACTCTCTCTGTGAAAACCAGGAAAAAAACATCTAATTTCCCCAACATGCTCTCTCTAGAACATTTTTCTCCCCACAAAATGAGATAAGCATTTTGCAAAAAGTGCATATCTAAAGCACCAGCCTAAATACAGTTGTGACTCTTTCTAAAGCCCTGGCTGTTTCTGGCTCATACCTTACCATTTATGGAAAATATTGAGCGTTTTTATTTAGAAGTCTTTTCCCTCTAATTAAGCAGAGGTGTAACTGACTCAACAATGGAGTTCCAGAAGCTAACAAACTAAAATGTCAATAAGCTAATGAATGGCACACTCTGTCCAAAGATATCATGAAGTGGCATTGATCCTGAATCCTAAGAAGAGAAAAAGACCTTTATATTAGAAAATAGGCCTTAGGAGGACCTGAGGAACATTAGACTAATCATCATTCTTTCCCATTACCAACTCTCTCTGATCTGTAGGCTAGAAAGAGAAGGCCAAGGCTTGCCGGATTTCCAGGGAAGAGAAAAACCCCATACCCCTCCAGCCATGAAGCACTTGTATTGTCTATATGGTACCTCCCAACCCTTTTTTAAAATGAAATAAATTTCTTTAGCAGGAGGCCACCAGTGCTAAGGAAGAGATGATCTGGGTGGCATGTAATGATTGTGTCTTTTATCTAACTTTATACTCGGGAGTGGGGTAGGGAATTCTTTATATATTGACCACAGAGCAGCCTCGCCCTCCATAAAATTTTTACTTAAACCAATAGATTTCAAATTCTACAGTGATGATCGCACAACTCCGTGAGCATACTAAAAACCAATGAATTGTACACTTTAAATGAATGAATTGTATGGTATGTAAATTCTAACTCAACAAAGTTATTATAAAAAAATTTTTAGCGTGTGTAGAGGTCAACTAGGATGTTAATGTTTAAAATACAAATTCTTGAGTTTCCGGCGAAAGGGCAGAATCTGTAGGTGCTGGATACAGGCAACTGCATTTTAAACAAATATCTCAAGTGATTCTGATCCAATGACCCACACTTTTAAAGGAATCGAAAAGAGATGATATATTTTGGAATTTCCTCTAAAGCAACAAAAGAAAGCCCAAAAAAGTTCAGAATGATCAATTTTCAAAACGCATCCTTCAGAAATCATAATTTGATCTCATTCCTAATTCCTCATCATGAATATAAATATTATCATTATAATCGGAATAGTGACCAAAAATTCTTCACTAAAGTCAAATCAGGAGTCCTCTCAGATGATAATGAACATGAACATTTAATAGGCTGCAAAGGAATTTTTTGTACATTTTCTTACTCAGTCTTCACAAAGACCTTATAGAGTTGTAAGAGCTGTAAAAAAACATCCATCTTCTATAGATGAGAAGGTGGAGATTCACCAAGGTTAAATGTTTTGCCTCAAAATGCCCAACTGATAATTGAACAATTGGTTTGGAAACCAGCTCTTCTGGCTCCTCATTCAGCACTTTTTCCACTGTAAAAAATTTGTCTTTAAAAATGCTTTTTCAGCATGTACCAGCATGGCCTGCCCCTAACCTTTAGAATCTATTGTTTGAGCACATTTATGAAGTTCTATTGTTAATGGTGCTAAAAAAACTGCACATCTTTTTTTTTCTATCTGCAACACAGAAAGAAAATGCACAATTGGACACACTTTCCCCAAATTCTCTGTGACAATTGTGCCCAAAAAACTGGATTCATGTATGTCAGTAGGGAAGAGCATATGTGAGTGTGTGCATTAAGAGAGAGCGGCATATTGTATCTCTATGTGTTTGTAGAGAGAAGGATGGAACATTATTCTAATGTGAAATTACAATATAGAATCACTTATTAATTTGTGTGTGAACTATTAAAAGAAACTAACATTTATAGGATAATTACTATGCTGTAAATGTACCTCCCTCCTGTCACTAAGCCCCTGCCCTGTTCTTTGAAGATACATGTATGTAACTCACTGACAACTCCACCGAGACCCCCCATCCTCCTCAGGCAATTAAAGATTCTTGTGAATGTCTCAGGCCTCTCAATTCCTTGATATCCTCATCTTTATTAATCTTTACGTCCACTCCACTTTCGGTATCCACTCTGGAAACATGCTATCACCCTGAATTTCTTCATCTTTGAAATATTTATCCCAAATATCCCACTGGCCACGACTCTGATTGACTTCAAGGAATTCTCCAAGTATCTGGTCCACCCATTCTTCTCTATACTTCCTTTCAGGAAAATCTTGGTTTTCATGCTCATCTCTTTAGTCATACTCATGTCAATTCCCAAACTTCCTGGACCCACTGTCCTTTTGTCACAGACACCTAACAGATCTCCAGCCAGACAGTCTGGTGATCTCCTTCCTCTGTGCTGATGGAGGGATCTGTGGCTCTCTGCAGTCCTCCCTCAAGCCTCCTGTGGGTCTCAGGGCTGCCTGGAAATCCTTCCAGTCCTTTAGAGTGTTTCCACTTTCTTTAGATCTTTGAACACAATAAGTTGGCTTTAAGGCAAGTTAGATAAACTCTCCCTTTTTTTGCAGATAAAATAGAAGGCTTTTTCATGGGAATGTCCTCAATTTACTACCTCCAAATCTATAAAATTAACTACATACTAGAACCCATCTGTTCCTGCTTTTCTTTTGCTGCAGTGTGGTAGGTGTGTCTCCCTTCTATCCAAGGGAGGCACTTAGGGAGGTACTTCACATACCTTTACTCTCCCTCTCTCCGACTCCTTCATATTTTCATTCAAGTATCTGGAACCCTATTCTATCTTAAAATAAAAACAACTAATTACCCTGATCTGATCTCTACACATCATACATAATGAAACATCACTATGTACCCTATAAATACATATAAGTATTATATGAAAATAAAAATTAATTAATTAATTTAAAAAAATCGGCCTGGAATGGTGGCTCACATCTACAGTTCCAGCACTTTGGGAGGCACAGACAGGAGGATCACTTAAGGCCAGGAGTCCAAGGCTGCAGTGAGCTAGGATCTTACCATTGCACTCCAGCCTGGGTGACAGAGCAAGATTCCATCTCTAGAAATAATAAATGAATGAATGAATAAATAAATAAACAAAATACAAACAAAATAAAAAAAAACTTTCTTTTCCTCAGGCTCTCCACAATCCACCATCCTTTCATTTAGTTGCTCAACTCAGAAACTTGGGAATCATCATTTATTCCTTCCTCTTCCTTATCCTTTATATTCAATTGATAAACAAGTTCTACCAAACCCATCTCCTCAATATCTCTTTATTCATGCACTTTTCTCCATTTCCAGTGCAAAGTCCCTAAGTCTGTGCTATCCAATAAAAATATAATGTGAGCCACATAGGTAAAATTTTTAATTTTCTGGGAGCTACAGAAAAAGTAAAAAGAAACAATGGAATTAATTTTGACAATATATTTTACTTAATCCAATATATCAAAAATATTGTCACTTTATAAGCTACAAAATGGATGAACCTTGGAGGTATTATGCTAAATGAGGTAAGCTAGTCACAAAAAGGTAAGTACTGTATGATTCTACTTATATGAGGTACCTGAAATAGTCAAATATAGAGAGACAGCAAGTAGAATGGTAGTCGCCGGGGCCTGAGTGCAGGAAGTCAGGAGAGTTATTGTTTAATGAGTATAGAGTTTCAGGTTTATAAGATGAAGAGAGTTCTGGAACTGTTCTAGATGGGAATGGCTGTGTGACAGTGTTAGTGTACTTAATATCACAGACCTGTACTCTTAAAAGTGGTTAAGATGATAAACTTTATGTTATGTGTATTTTACCACAATAAAAATATACTTTAAAAAATTGTCATTTCAATGTGTAGTCATTATAAAAAGTATTGACATATTTTACATCAATTTGGATTGGTCACATTTTAATAGACATAGGCTGCTAGTGGCTACCATTCCGGACAACATAGCTTGATCATCTCTTACCCAAGTCTATCATCTCTTTGCTGGATGGAAAGAAATCCAAGAAGAAGCTTCAAATGGTCTCCTTGCTTCCTGTTGAGACCCCCTTTTATAAGGTCTACGTACTATAGCCAGAATGATTTTCCTAAAAATAAAAACCCATGTCGTTAACCACCACAGAACTTGGCATGTTTCTCACAGCTCTACGAGCTCTTATGATAATTTACAAGGCTCTGCAGACTGGATCATGTCTACTTTCCAGCTTCATCTCCTCATTTTCATAGGCCACAATACAGCACATGCACACACACACACACACAAGCATGCGCCCACATAGACAAAATTTATTTTTGTTCCTTAAAGCCCTTGAGATCTTTTTGGCTTCTGGGTCACTGTATGTTCTGTTCCTTCTGTTTAGAATGCTCTTCCTCATCCTCCTTAGGCTAACTGCTGCTCATACTGTAAGTCTCCTCAGAAACTTTCCCTGATCCCCTAGGTCTGGATTAAGTGTTCCTCCTGTGTGCTTACATGGAACTCTCAGCTCCTTCTACCATACCCTTTATCACACTATTATTACCTTCTTTATATTTACCTGCCTGCCCCCTGGACCCTAAGCACATTCAGGGCAAGGACAGCACTAACTTTGTCACTTTTTATCCTCAACCCCAAGCATAGTGCCTAGCATATGATAGGTGCTCAACAGACATTCAGTGAATGAGCACATGGATAAATGTAGTCTTTCTTTAGGACCAGAAATGAAGAGAAACTTTTCAATTTGCAAAATCTCTTGTAATTTAAAGGTATTTGTTTCTTTTGTTCTTTTTTGATCTCTTGGATTTCACTAATTTTCAGATGAATTTGCTTCCAAAGAAATAGTTTCTTTAAGGTGGATATTAAAAGGTAAAGAGCATGAAATGCTGTTTCAATAGAAGAAAGAGAGGAAAACCTCCCAGAGAGAAGGACTGAATTGCATAGCATACATTAGGAGAATTACAATAACATTCTATTTTGCGGTAAAATAACTGTTATTAAAGCAAACTGATGATCTCCATGTCACTAAATCTAATGGACATTTTAAATCTTGAGTATCTTACCTGACTTCTCAGGTGCCAGTGGTTTAAAAGTTGCCTCCCTTTTGAAGCATTCTTTTCCCATTGGGTGCCTGAAACCTAATTCTTCTGGTTTTCCTCCTGTCTCTGTTTGCATCTTTTCATTCTCCTTTCTCAATCTTTAAATGTTAGAGCTCCTCAAAGCTAGACATTCAGTCCCTTGTCTCATTCTCTGCTCTCTCCCCAAACTCTCCCATCCAAGTCCATGACTTTATTTTCTCTATAGCAGTATCTCTCAAATATATATTTTAATGTCAAACCTCTCTTCATATCTCCAAAGCCATCATCTAAATATCTACCTAAAATCTCCCTTGGGAGAGATGAATATACCCCAAGTTGAATCAAATAAAAATATAATTAATGACCACCTATAAAACTCACTCTCCTTCCAATGTTTTCTGTTTCATTGCTGTTTGACTGAATGACACCATCCTGTATGTAAATGTTTAAGCCAGAAAACTATGAATTATTTTAAATACCTTCTCTCATAATCCCTATTTCCAATATATTCTTGTATCAATCAATAAGTAATGAATTAATAATAGGAATGTATATTAATAAAGCTTTACAGTGTTCTTAAAGCATAGATATTATTATGTATTATTATTATATGTATATTTTCAGAGCTATGGAATTTTTTCTGGGATTCCACACAACAGTTATCTAAATGCTATTAGATGTGGAGGAATTTATAGCATCATTTCTGCCTTGTGGTAGATTGGTAGAAAACCTTTAGTCTCCCTAGTGAGGATAAGGGGAATGTCATCGCAGAATCTTCTTTTTTAGTGAAGACTGACAAGAAATATGAGTGTTTTACATACCAATTGACATTTATATCCTGGTTCCCACTGTTTTAAAAGTTTTGTAACATGGTAACAAAAGCTTAGAATTGGATGGGAGCAGCATGAGGTAGAACCTTTAAGAGTTAAACCCGTGAATCTAAAGGAAAAGCTATGGCTACCTTTCTCCTCTTTTTCTTTTTTTTGAGACAAAGTCTCACTCTGCTGCCCTGGGTAGAGTGCCATGGCATCAGCCTAGCTCACAGCAACCTCAAACTCCTGGGCTCAGGTGATCCTTCTGCCTCAGGCTCCCGAGTAGGCTGGGACTACAGGCATGTGCCACCATGCCCGGCTAACTTTTTCTATATATTTTTAGTTGTCCAATTAATTTCTTTGTATTTTTAGTAGAGATGGGGTTCTCGCTTTTGCTCAGGCTGATTTCGAACTCCTGAGCTCAAACAATCTGCCCGTCGCGGCCTCCCAAGAGAGCTAGGATTATAGGCGTGAGCCACCGCGCCCGGCCCCTTTCTCCTCTTAATTTGCCTCTAATCAGCTAAGCCTGGTTAGAATAGCAGAGAAAATATTGAGAAAGAGTATTTCATTATTTCATTTCAGTATTTCAGTATTTCATTATGGTGCAATTGCCTTTACCTACCTTTCCCTTTTTTTGATAAGTAAGGGGAAAAGTTCTATATCCTTTCTTTGCCTAGAATTAGTGAAAAAGAAAATCGCTGGCTGCCAATCAGCCTGTCTGTGCCCAACCTTATTGGCAATACCTAGAGAGCCCTAGCCTGGTGTTCTAAAATTGACAAGACTGCTTCTCATCATACTATGTCTCATGGTGACATGGGCAATGTATGTCTATATGCTTACATTTGTCCCAGAGAGCATCATTCGTTTTATTAATTAGAATTTAGGTTATATTGTGGGACATAGAGATACCAAATAAGGTGACTTAAACATGAAAAAAGCTTATTTCTCTCTCATAAAACTTCAGATGCAGACAGCTCAGTGCTGGCATGGTGGCTACACAGCTGTTTAGGGCCCATGCCTGCCCAGATGTGGCCTTCCTCTTTAAATTTCAACCTTCACTCTGCAGCTAGATTTAGCCACTAGACTAAGTTCTGGCTAAAAGGATGTGAAGGGAAATGAGGCTCACAACTTGTGGGATGTGTCCTTAAAGGAAGGGGATATGTCTTTTCTGCCACACTATTGCTTGAGAGGGTAAAAAATGTCATCATTCCTTGTGGCCATATGTCCAGCTAAAAGTCAGAAGATTTATTATCATAAAAGGGGGAAGAGACATTGGAGACAAGTAGCAATCTTTAGCATAGTCTTAAAAAGCATTTCTTCACACTTGGGGTACTGAATTAAGGGTGAGATAACCTTGGTTTGACCTCTGCTTTCAACTTCTCTACCTGTGTGAACTTGGGCAGTTACAATGTTCTTGAGTGTTTGTTTCTTCTTTTAATATTCCATGCAAAGCTCCATTATAGAATTTGTCACGTTGTACTGCAGTTTGTCTTTGTGTCCCGTGGTGTTTAGTGTAGCACCTTACATAAAGTCAGCACTCCCTATCCATGTTAACAATTATTGGCTCCTTCTCAGTAGTATTTCCTTACCTCTGTAACAACTATTTGCTCCTTTCCTTCTGCAGTCACAGGAAACCATTGTATTTCATCACCTTTTTTCTTTTTCACATCAGTTACACAGTCTGTATGAGTAACTTCTCACTGTCACATGGATTCCATTCCATTGTTAACATACTCCAGCCAGGCGTGGTGGCTCATGCCTGTAATCCTAGCACTCTGGGAGGCCAAGGCGGGAAGATCCCTTGAGCTTGGGAGGTAGAGACCGGCCTGAGGAAGAGTGAGACCCGCTCTCTACTAAAAATAGAAAAATTAGCCAGGCGTGGTGACACGTGCCTGTAGTCCCAGCCGCTCAGGAGGCTGAGACAGGAAGGTCGCCTGAGTCCAGGGGCTTGAGGTTGCAATGAGCTATGATCACACCACTGCACGTTAGCTGGAGCAACAGAGAAAGACTCTGTCTCAAACAAACAATAACAAAAAAAAAACAACAAAAAAAACCACACACACATTCCATACCCCCCTTTTTAATAAGTAAGTTATAATTTACATATAAAATCACCTATTTTAAACTGTACAATTAAGTGATTTATAGTAAGATTACTAAACTGTGCCACCATCATCACAATCCAGTTTTAGAATATTTTCATCATCCCGCTGGAATCCCTTTTGCTCATTTATCCTTAAACATCCTTTTTACCAATCTCCCACATGAAATTGTGAGCCAGCATGTATCCTATACCTATTAAGAACCAGTCAGTGCTTGGTGCTCTAGGGAATTCATATAGAATACAGTACAATACCTAATCTCAGGGGGCCAGCGAGTTGCCAAAATAAGACCTCAGTCAGAGACCACCATGAGAAAATATGTGTCCTATTCCCAGCTTTTGTGAAAGGGCTAGTACTATACAACTACAGAAACTCCTACAGTTGAGCAGATCATCTAAATGTGAAAAAAATCTTACCTACTCCATCAAGATAGCTATTTTTTTCTCCTTTCAGTCTTAAAACACCCTTTCTTAAATTGACCATTAATAGTTTCCAGACGTATGGGCTTTTTGTAACATCTTTTTCCTCTTAAATGTCATCTTAAATATTGTGTTAGTCTATTTTCTGCTGCTATAACAGAATACCACAGACTGAGTCATCTATAAAAAGCGATTTATTTCACTCACAGTTCTGGAGATTAGGAAGTCCAAGACCACAGCACTGGCACCTGGCGAGGGTCATCCCATGTCAGAAGATGAAAGGTGGAAATGAGACACAGAGAAAAATGGGGGCCAAACTTATCCTATTATCAGTAGCCCACTTCCTGTCCCAAGCTAATGTCATTAATCCATTCATGAGGACAGAGTCCTCACGACCTAATCACCTCTTAAAGGCCCTACCTCTTACTACTGTTACAATGGCAATTAAGTTTCCAACACAGGAACTTTTAGAGGACATCTTCAAACCACAGCAAATATGTACCTCCTTCTGTTTCCATTTATTTGTAATCAGAATCTAAATTATATATTTGCATCCTTCCAAGTAGGATCTAACTTACTCTTCAATAAATACCGCTAATTCTAAATGAAAATTATGATCACTATAATTTTTCACTTTGGGGTACTTATTCAAAACACTAATGTTTATTAACCTTCTCAGAATTAAATGTAACCAGTAGCTTTTTTAGCCCTCAGGTTGTTATTAATGATAATTAACTGTGGTGATGAAGAATTACTAATAGTTATGACCCTGAGGTGCAAAATAATGTATTTCAAAAAGCTGCTTAATCCCTTAGGTATTCAGTACAGCAATCTAGTTTTTTTGCTTTTTTTTTTCATCCAAGAAACCATGAGCACTGGGCATTCCTAGGTGCCAAGTACAGATTATTCTTCTCCCACACATCTCCTAGTCTCTTCTTGAGGCTTTCTCATAGCCAAGAAATCAGCAGGGACACCCCACTCAAGGAATGCATTCATGTGACATGATTATGGGGTGGAAGAGACAGAATATACAAGGTTAAGAAATGCTTGTTTTTAGCACTTGAACACTTGTCTCCATCAGGTTCATTTTTCTATTTTTGACATGCAAATAGCTCTCAAGCAGTGGCTCTCAGCCTTAGCTGCACATTGGAATCACCTGAAAGTTTAAGAAGCTACTGATATGGAGGAAACGGGGAAATATTAGTCAAAGGGTACAAAACTTCAGTTATAACATGAACAAGTTCTGCAAATCTAATGTACAGCATGGGTGGTGATGAATGTGTTAATTAATTTGATTGTGGTAAGCATTATACAATGTATATATATATCAAATCATCACATTGTATACTTCGAATATATTGAATCTTTATTTGTCAATTAAATTTTTTTTTAAAAGATAGTGATGCCTGGACCCAGCACTAGAGATCTTGATCTAATTGTTCTGAGTTTGGACTCAAGCAAGCATCAGCACTTTTCAACGCCTTCCTCGGCGATTCGAATGTGCATTCAGGAGAAGGAACCACTGTTTAGACTGAGAATAAACATGTTAGCTCATAGCCAGCTCTGAGGGAAGGATGCTCAACACCTGCTGGACAAAGAGTTTTAAGAGCAGAAGCAAGAAATGTGAAAATAGTGTCAGAGATAGACATGCCAACTGCTTCAAAAGGGGGCCCAAGGTCAATCTTTGTGAATGGTGTATGTGTATGTGTGTGTGCGTGTTTGATGTGAGAGAGAAACTGAGAATAGGGAATATTTGTCTCCAACCAAGAGAGATGTGGGAAACATAAATGATAGAACTGGGTTTCTAAATATTCCATAATTTTGGACATTTGGCCAGCCTCTTTACATCTTTAAGCAGAGATGGATCCAAAAAATTTTCCTGAAAAGGCCCTCAACCCAAAAGTGCACCTCCTATTTCACCTCTTTCATCAACTAGTGTCTGAAAAAGCTAAGTAAGAGCCTTTCTTTTTGGTTAAACCAGGCCAGTAAAACAATTTCACATCCTCTGTTGGCTTTAGAGGTCTAACTCAACTTTACATCCTCTGTTGGTTTAAAGATCAGCTTCATTTTCATTATTAAATGCACCTACATATGCCTTGGACTCTTGGAATAGGAGTGAGCATTTAAGAGGGGACTTCTCTGGGCTTAGCTCTGAAACTTGAGAATTGCCTGAGAAGGAAGTCCCCAAAAGGGAAGGCCTCAGATGCTGGAGAAATAAGCCATAACATAAGGATGGGGATCCTCAAGAGCATGACAAAGTGAGGTATAGTTGTAATTTGCACTAGGGAAAACCTTGGGCTGGAGAAATGGCCCTGTCCCAGTTCCCTGATTTAGAATTAATTGAAGGTATACATGTTCCATTGCTGCAGGACGGAATACGGGGGTTGATTAGGAAATGTTCAGGCTCGGAGCAGAACTCTTTGATGATTGTCCACTGATGGGGTGGGTGTTTTTTTGTTTTGGGGGGTTTTGTTTTGGATACTCTGCATTACAGTTGAATTATTAATAGATTAGCCTGTGGCCTATTCTAGTTAAAAACAACATCTGATTATGAGCCACTGTTTGTTTAAAATCACTGCAAGCAAGCACGATAATTTATTTATTTTTATTCCAGAAGTTGATTATGAAGCTTGTCGTTTACCCAGAATGATTCCGAAACTTCTGCTTCCTGTTCTGGCTTTTGGCCTGCTAACCAAATGATCATTTACCAGGAGTGCTCTTCACAAATGAAGGGAGTGGAAATTCCAGGCCCTGCAGTGCTACCTGTTGGGGGTCAGCCTTAAAGGTCGGCTGGAAGTGACTGCAATCCAGCTCCCCTGAGCACAGACTCCTGCTCTAATTCGGGGTGTCTGAGCCTTCCACCACCCAGCCTGCCTGGGGCGGTATCAGCTTAAACCGCACCGAAGAGTCACACACACACACTCACCTCACTACACTGCAAGTAAACCCATCGATTTACCACTACCCAGCATTCGACCAACTGGAGACCGGCAGTTTTTGAGACAAAAGGACTCATCTTAGGTCTTTTAATTTGGAGGTGGGGGTGCGATTAATGGTCGGGGAGGGTTCAGAGGACATTAAAGGTGTTCAGTGACTTACATTACTGTCATCACTCATTAGTCAGTAAGAGTGGCCCAAAGGGTAAATATCAAACGGAGAGAAAAATCTATGTTGAGTAAGTCTCTTGCCCTGATTTCATCATTTATATTATATATGACTAAGCTACAGAGAGAGTGGCCGTGTCATTTTCTTTCTTTTCAGTTTGAGCCCCATGAAATTGAAGAGCGAACTGCGAAATCATTTTTATCTGCGAGGGGTTATCTGGCCATAACCCCTACATAACTCACTTATGGGAGTTGGCGTGAAAACGTCGATTTCCTGACATGTGGGTTTTTTCGGGGGAGGGATTAAAGGTGTTCAAGGAAATCCACAGGTTTTCCTGTGCGAATAGGTCTCCACTGTTCTGCTCCAGGAACCGCGCTCCCGGGGCACCAGCAACGACGCTCGCGGCGCTGCCCGAGTGCTGGGCCCCCCTCGAGGTCCGTATCCGGGTCCGGGTCCTGGTCCGGGTCCGGACGGAGGTTCGAGCCCGCCGCCAAGGCAGAAGCCGGACGCACAGTGGTTCACCATCTCCGGCGCCTGCGCGGTGAGCGACTCCCGCTTGGGCAGGCGCTCTGGGAGGCGAAGTCCCGCCCATCTGGCCCCGCAGGGCCCGATCCTCACCGTGTTCCAGGCGCCCGGCAGCAGAGCTGGGGAGTGAACGCTGGCTGAGCGCTTGGCTGCTGGCTCACAGCGCGGGCTCCCGATGCACCACAGATGGAGCTTAAGATGGCAGTGAGAAGGGAAGGAACATATTTCAGAAGCGCCTACCAGAACAAACTGTTCAACCGCTTAGTACAAAAATTTGACTAGAGCTAAAGAGACTGAATGAATACCTGTATCAGAAAGCGGGCTTACGGCTGGGGGATGTAGCTCAGTGGTAGAGCGCGCGCTTCGCATGTGTGAGGTCCCGGGTTCAATCCCCGGCATCTCCAAACAGCCACAATCCGTATTTTTCCCGTAATTGATATCTTACTATCTATACACGCCTTTTGCTGACATCTAGGTTGCCCAAGAACGATCTAAAAGGAAGACCGAAAAAAATCAGCGAAGCGGAGGGAAACAGCCTTCCTCATTGCTCGAAGTAGAAGTGAAACAGGAAACTAGCTTTGATTAAAGTTCCATCATTTCCACAGGGCCAATGTTAAGGTGTCGTTATTAAACTTTCCGGCTCCTGAGAGGAGAAAGAAAAACGTTGGACAGTGCATTGGCCGGGAATCGAACCCGGGCCTCCCGCGTGGCAGGCGAGAATTCTACCACTGAACCACCAATGCCCACGACAATGGCTTCTTTTTATTCCTTACTAGAAGATATGTCGACACATGCAATCCTTCCTTTCTGTCAGAATTGTGTATTTGTGTTTCAATTTAGAAAAAGCAATAGAATTATTAATTAAATAATTATTAAAAAATATTTGAAAACCATTAACAATTACAAAAATTCTCATTATACTAACTTCTCTTGAACTTTATGAGGAGATTCTTATGAAACTGTCCTTGGTGAAGAAGGCAAAAGATTTTATTATATCTGTAGAAGATTACACAATCACTTAGCCTCTCTTCAGACACTTATGGAGACACCCCTCCTTGTTTTTCTTTTATCATTTTAGCTAATCAGACAAATACGTGATGGAGATTCGTTAGGAATTGGGAGTAGGGACGAGGGAACAGGCAACAAAAAAATTTGGACACTGACCAAATTTATAAGTTAGAAATTGGTAAATTAGAGCTACATGAGATCATGTAGTTCTCATATATGAGCATCCGGAACTTTGAAACATTGGTGACTCTAGCCAAGTGACCTGAATTCTCTGAACTGTCCCTTCCTTCATTTGTGGATGACTTGATTTGGGGACCTTTTTCAACTGTAATCCTTCACCCTTAGTTTCCATGGAAAGTGAAATTGCCGATGATACAACCGAAATACATAAGGGCGAGAAAGCAGAGTGAAGGAAACAAATTTATGGAAATGGTGATAAATATAAGACAGAAGGCTGTGGACATAGGCATCACTGGCTCTTTGCCTCTCGGAGGGAAATTTCCAACGATTTCCAGGACCTTTGACTGGCTAAGGAGGATTTGGGAAAAAAATAATAGCTAACACACAGCAGTTACTATGTGCCAGGCTATGTAAGTACATTACACATGGACTTCAACCTAGTGAAGGAGATATTATTATTACCCCAACTTAACAAATGAAGACATTTAGAGACAAGATTGGAATACATAATATTATGTTCGAAATCTGGGTGCTTAGCCACTGCCCTGTTCGTCCTACAACAGAATAAATCACTGTGTACTGGCACCTGAAATACTGCATGTAGCTTAGGATGTTATATATTAAGAATAATAGAATGGAAGTTAGAGAAAGATCATAAAAGGCTACTGAAGGGAGATAAGGAAGGACTGCTACATTAAGATTTATTTTTAAATACTTTTTAGTGTACGGCTAAAGAGCAAAATCTGAAGACAAATACATTACAGAATTATAAAGACATAAAACATAGGAAGGGGATTAGGGAATCAGGAAATCTAGACTATAAATCCCAAGTAACCTGTGGAACAACAAGGTGAAAATCATTTTATTTTTTCTAACCTTAGTTTGTTCTTTCAAATAAAGGAGAAGTGTGGTTTTAAAATTCTATTCTGAGGTGATCTAGCTTTCCAGGGCACCTCAGGGTCATTGGCTGGCAAGGCCTCACCTTTTCCTGCTCCCTCAATTCCACCAGCTCATTTAAACTCCCTACTTAATTGCATTTGTTACAAGTTCAAAATAAAAAAAAACTTTGAAAAGTCCTGCACTAAATAATCTAAGATCCTTTAGATTTCTGAAATGTTATGATTCAAAATAAAAAACAGGCTAACAGAACCTCAGAACACAAGAAACACTAACAAAAGTTTAAAACAGGTGGAAGCGATCAAATAAAAAGTGTGGTCTTGTGGCAGACATTATCAGCACTCTACTCGAATGCCATTTTAGTTTTTTCTTCCTAAAAAATCCATTTGATTCTACCTAGCCCCAGAGACAAATGCGGTGCACTAAGCCAGTTATCCCAATTTCCTTTTTAAAGATTGATCTGAGGGAGGTTTGTCACTGAGTTCCTTCCAATGAGACGGAAGTATAGTCAGCTAGGTGTTTCTGGGAAACATGGTATGGAAGATCTTTTTTGCCCATTCTTTTCTCCATGTATAATGGAGGGTATAATGTTTGTAGCTGCCCAAACGTTTCTGTGACTTAAACGGAGACTGAGAATGACCAAGCAGAAAAATATAAAGAGACACTATACCATCCTGGGATTTTCTTCACCTAGACTTTTGGTTAGGTAAACTAATTGAAGATATTTATTGTTTAAGCACTTCTGAATTGGGCATTTTGTTACAGGTAGCCAAAAGCATTCAAGGTGTGTGCGTGTGTGTGTGTGTGTGTGTGTGTGTGTGTCTACCAGTCTACTTCAACTCTTTCTGGTATAAGAAACCTATTCTGAACAGAATCAATACCTTGAGATGTGGGTGAGGCTAACTTGTCTCTTCATCTCCATTTCTCTGCCACAGTGGCAGGTATGTGAAGCAGGTCTAGTCAAATATTTCCCACTGTGCTTAATTTAGAGATGGGTATGTGACCATAACAGGCACAATCAGAGTCCTTGCCAAAACTGTCTTGGCAGAGCTGTAAGTAAAGGATGTCTTTCTGCTGGGGTGAGCAAACAGGTTCAATGTATAGCTTGGATTGCTGATGGCCATCTTGCTTGTCCAGAAGAGAGAGACAAACACATCTCTAGGATGACATGGAGCCCCTAGAAGCAACCATGCCTGACTAGAACCAATTCTGAATTTTGTGTTTATATGAGTCCATAAAGTAGCCTTAAACAACAATTTGCCTTTAAAGTTAGAGTAATATTTGCATTACTCTAATCTGAACGACACAAATGAGAAATTATTTTACCCAAAACATAGTAATTTTAGGAAACTCATTACCCCAGGATGTGATCTAGGCTTGAAAATATTAAAGTTTAAGAAAAGTTTAGAGAAATCAGTGAGAAAACTACAAAGAGACGATAAAAACCACAAGAAAAGTTTTTACGACATATTTCTAGCTTGTTGGAATAAAGTGGATTCTGTAGCAGAGAAGTTTCGGAGCATTCGAGGGGATATTATGAGAGCAATGGGTCAGAGAAGTAGAAAGAAGAGAAACAAAAAATAGGGAAATCTGTTCAGCAGTTGGTTAGAATGGGAGTGGAGAGGCAATGAGTCCTGAACCAGGGTGAGGGCTTTAGCGTGAAGTTCACGGCAAGACAGAAGGAGAAAGAAAACTAAATCTAGGAATCTGGCTTATGTGACTGGGAAAGTCATGGTGTAGTGTAGGGAAGTCTGCAGGAGAAAAGATGAAAGGAAAGGGGTGGAGGAAAATGTTCACCTTTGAAATTCTGACTTTGGGGTAAGTAGAGGGAGATGCCTACTAGGCAGTTGGATCTAGACCTGGAGAAATCAAGGCTACGGAAGTGGATTTGGAAGTCAACTGAGAGGTGAAATATAAAAATGTGGAAGTGGAGGAAATCCCACAGAGGGAAGAGTGCGAGGACAGAGCCTCAGGAAGGTCCATTTTAGAGAGTGGCAGAACTTGGGGAGTCGGAGGCAGAGAAGCAGGGCAGTGGTGTGTCATGGAATCTGTAGAGGCCGGCAGAGCCCCCCTCTTTTGCTGATTCTGACAAACACAATATGTCAAACTCAGGTATTGTTCTGTTTCATAGATATGCTGTGCAGTAATCCTATTTCACATCAGAAGTGCTGTAGTAGGCAGTGATTTCATTATTGGTGTGGTCAAGCATGAACAGTGCTTTCTGGGTGGCACATATTACCACTCCCCCTAGTCTGTCTCTGCTCCCGTGGTCAGATGAGTGGCCCCACTGAAGTCGGCAGAGAGGAAGAAAGCACAAGAGTGCCGTGAAATGTTACACAATTTTCTCTCTTAAGCAACCCTGGTCATTGTGACACCCCAGTGAGGCAGGCGGGGGCTTGTAAGTTGCATCATAGCACCTTGGCACACTCCCGAAATGCGTCTAGTCCCTGGCTGGTGTTGACTCATCATGGAAATGTGACTAGGTTTTTATCATCTCAGGAAAGTAAACCATTAAGACACAGAAATTGTTCATATAATACATAGTCACTAAAGCAATGTCCTTTTTTTTTTTTTTTTTTTTTTTACTTGTGAGCGATTGTATTGATTTAATACACACAGCTTATTTCTGTCCCAGGTTACAAACTAGCCCTAGGGAAATGGTGGAGCCAGTCATTTGGATTGCCCTTTACTGGCTGGGAATTAAATCATTACTTATTCCATTTTCAAATCACAAGTAGTACCCTAAGGCCTACTTTCCTAAGGATTAAAATCAAGGCATGAAAATGAAGAATCCAGGTGTAATTCTCAGATGCATGCAGATGTTGAGAATGCAGCAATTTTTCCTGGAAACCTGTCACTGCAAAATCATCCTGCTTACACTATGCTCATTCCTAATCCTCAAGCATGTCCAATTAGTCAACCAATCTGATTTTCCCCTTTTTAAAGTGGCGTTGGCTCTTGCTCTTCCTCCTCAGGCCATTCTCTTTCCTATTGCAAACAATTTTCAGCTCACTCACTAATAAACTACCTGGGAAACCTCAGATTTCCTCTGCCATCCTGCATGCTGCTCCCAGTTGAATTTTCTCCTCCCCTTCCCTACTCCTTTTCTCCTCCCTTTCTTTCTTCCTTTATCTTTGAAAATTCAATCATTTTCTTTATTGTTAGTTCAAAAATTGAATTGATTTCAAATCTATACAGAGTCCTTCAGTTGAAGGAAATACGGATGTGAATTCTTTACCCTTCTCCAGATGCCTATCTCTGGGTGCAGCATTTATTCACATACTCTTGAGCTATGCCACTTGGCCACCTGCCATCTGTTGGCAGAAGTGGCTTTTGCCTCCCTTACCACAGACTCTCTTCTTCTTCCCAAGTCATTTGGTCTTTTAAAATTTATTTTTTCCATAAGTAACCCATGCATATGATGCAAAATTCAAAAAGCATAAGACAGTATTCATTGATGGCTCACACCTGTAATCCTAGCACTCTCGGAGGCCAAGGCAAGAATATCACTTGAGGTCAGGAGTTGAAGACCAGCCTGAGCAATAGTGAAACCCTGTCTCTACCAAAAAGGAAAAATTAGCTGGGCATGCTGGCGCACACCTGTAGTCCCAGTTTCTTGGGAAGCTGAGGCAGGAGGATCACTTAAGCCCAGGAGTTTGAGGTTGCAGTGAGCTATGACGACACCACTGCACTCTAGCTGGGGCAACAGAATAAGACCCAGTCTCAGAAAAAGAGAAAAAAGAGAGAGAGAGAGAGAATATGCATTGAAAAGTATGTTTTCATTTCACTCCTCCTCGGTTCCTGGATTTCCTTTCCTGATACCTGAACCAGTACCATAATTACCTGAATCATCATTATCAGTTTCTTGTGTTTCCCTACACAGATGTTTCTATGTAGATACAAATGTTGTAATTTGTAGGCCGGGCGCGGTGGCTCACGTCTGTAATCCTAGCACTCTGGGAGGCCGAGGTGGGCGGATCGTTCTGAGCTCAGGAGTTCGAGACCAGCCTGAGCAAGAGCGAGACCCCATCTCTACCAAAAATAGAAAGAAATTAAT
>CAUYSK010104671.1:0-17816 GCA_963575035.1 Avahi laniger
TTAATTAAAGTGGTGCAATTTTGTATAACTTAGCATCAGTAGTTCAATAAATTTGGATTGCCATGCAAGGGCTTGCATTATAATTACTTGCCACTTTGGATGTGTTTTGTGTAATGTTTTAACAGTGCTAGTAAATAAATACGGGTTAACTTCTTTTTAAATGTAATAGGTGCATTTAAAAAAAATTCGATTTAAATACAGTTTTTTTTCCCCTTTGGACATTTAACAAATTTAATCAAGATATTCCTTTACTTCCAGAAATTATAATTTGGCAGAAAGGATTAGACATATGTACAAAAACACTATAATACAAAACAGAAATTGGTAACTACCAAAAAAGAAGTCAAAATGCTGTGGGAGAACAGAAAAAGCTCTGAATCCCTAATTCCCTTGGATGTGGCAGGGAATCAATAAAGTTCCAGGAACTCATTATTTCATGAGAAAAGGGCAATTTGGCCCCAGCTCCCAAGAAAGCACAGACGAAGATGATTTTCTAGGCCAAGAGAACAGCACGAACAAAGGCACTTAGGGAGGCAAGCACCATCCTCAGAAAACGGCAGTGGGTTAGAGAAACATACCCTAAGGAAGTAGTAGGTGACAAGCCTATAAAGACAGGCTGGGCCAGATTACAAACAGCCTTAAATTTCAGGCTCTGGAGTTTGGACCTATTTAACAGGCCACAAGAGCTACCTAATATTTTCAAAAGAAGAGGTAATATGACCTAAGTGGTGCTTTAGGAAAATCTGTAATCAACATGAATAATATAACAGTTAAATTAAAAGATTCTCAAGAGCAGGGACCATTCATTGTCTTATTCGCCTTCTGAATCCCCTCAGGTGTACCTGCACTGTGCCTTGCACATTAAAAAAAAAAAAAAAGAATTCTGTTGCATCTACTGCATTGGGAAGGAAGAACAGCCAGCTGTGGCAGAGGCTGCAATTGCCTACCCAATGTCCATTCTCACTCCCCTCCTTACTATGTTAATGTAGCAAATTTTATATGGGGCAGCAATATACCCAGCTTTAAAGATAAACAAACAAACACAAAGCAACAACTATAGTTCCCAATGAAAAATAAATTTACAATCTATTTAAGCAGTTGGCAACATTTGTCACTTAACTGATACATCAGCAATGAAGCCTGTCAATAGGAAGTAATCGCTCAGACTGCACCATGTGGTAACAGTGGACATGGGTAGGTGAGAAAATTTAGGTCTCTGAAGTGGAAAAATTACAAATACCAGCACATGTGGCTAGGAATACCACATCCCGAAGAACACGTTTCACAAAAGGAATCAAGTTAAAAGAGAGTGACATCCATGATCCCTGTAATAGAACAATTCTGGGGCAATATTTCATAATTCATTCAGACATTTCCAGAATTACTATGTTAACAGGGCTCAGATATACCTGACAAGTTCTTGGTCCTCAAGGTGTTTACGATATAGCATAGATGGAAAGATGAAACATTTATATATAAGCTTAAAAATGCAATGTAAATAAAGTAAGAGAACGAACCAGTACAGCACAGTAGATGGGACCCCACAATATATCCAAAGGTGGGCTCTATTCCTAATCCTGCTTCTAACTCACTCTGCGGCCTTGAATAAAGTAGTTTACGTCTCCAGGCAACTCCTGCCCTGTAAAATACAGGAACAGTTTAGTGGGCTACTGTAGTGGGCCCACTAAAGTGTTTAGTGCATTAATTTAGTAGGTTCCAACTTTTTCACACATAAAGACATTTTTTAAATGTTAAATTTTCTTAGATCTTTTACCATAATTGTCTTTTTAGCATATGTTAACATTAAGCAGGCTCTAAAAAAAATGCTACCACAAATTCCATAACCTCTTTATAAAAGAATTGGTACATTAATAACATTTAGATGAAAAATAGGAACACAGAAAAAACACTGTTGGTTCCACCCAAGTGTTTAATATGAGCATGGATTTTTCCAGCCACGTGGATTAACACTACAGTCCACAAGGCATTAGATGTGCATTCTTCCAAGTCTTTCCAAGACTTAATATTGTCATCTTACATTCACTTGAAAGATTTTCAGGACCAGGGTGGAAAGGAAGTTGATAAGAAAGGAGTGAAAAAGAAAAGGATAGATTCAAGAGAAAATTCTTGGTAAAAACTCATCAAGGAAGCTAATACAGGGAGTGAAGGAGAGGAAAAAAGTAAAAGCAACTATATTAGGGCCATTAACAGAAGAAGTCGTAAGTCTGGAGGAAAGAACCACCATGGTCGGAAACCACGTAACTGAGCATTTATTACATTCCTGGCATGATGTTAAACGGTTTAAAAATCAGTACACATGCACAATTAAAAAAATTAAAACAGTACAAAAAGCTGTATAATAAAAAATTTTCCTCTCATCCTAGATTCCTAGACTCCCTCACTAGACACAATTATTTACCATTTCATTTGTACCCTTACAGAAATATTTGTATTTGTCTTAATATTTAATTCTCACAATAACCTCTGAGATATGAGGGGATTACTTTATAAATTAAGAAAGTGAGGCTTAATGTGGTTGACTGGACCACGAAGGGACAGAGCTGGAATTAGAACATGGGCCCCAACCATCCATGCTCATAAGACTCTACACTCAGGAATCTCCTACAAAAACTGACAGAGATGTTCAAAGTGTTTGTAATAACAAAAAACTGGAATCCAAACATCCATCAGTCAAGGACTGGTTATATGAATCATACCACAAATATATTGTGGAATACTATACAACCATTAAAACTAAGGTTAAAAAACTTAAAATAAGCCCAGATAATGGCACACTGGAAAATCAGTAAGATAGCTTGTTGAGTTAAAAAAAAGCAATTGCAAGAAATGAGGAGTTTAGTGTTTAACAGACACAGAGTTTTCGTTTGGGAAGATGAAAAAGTTCTAGAGAGGGAGGGTGGTGATGGTTGCACAGCAATGTGAATGGACTTAATGCCACAGAACTGCACACTGAAAAATGGTTAAACGGTAAATTTTACGTTATGTATTTTTTACAATTTTTTAAAAATCTTTAAAAACAGCAATTATAGAACAGTATGACTATTATTTCATTTTTGTAGGAAGAGAATGTATATATGTATAAACATTTTTCTTTTTTTTGAGACACAGTCTTGCTCTGTCTCTGTGGGCAGACTCGGCTCAAGCAAACCTCTTACCTCAGCCTCCCAAGTAGTTGGGTCGAGAGGCACGTGCTACCATGCCTGCTTAATTTTTCTATTTTTAGTGGAGACAGGGTCTCACTCTTGCTGGGCTGGTCTCAAACTGAGCTCAGGAGATCCTCCCCCCTTGGCATCCCAGAGTGCTAGGATTACAGAAGTGAGCCACTGTGCCCAGCCAGTAAACATTTTTTGCAAGCGTTTTTTGTCTGTTATCTTACCTGACCTTCGAACTTCCTGGGAAGGCTCCAGAATCCTGGAAGTGCTGATGCTGAGTCCCAAGTCTCCCACCGCCAGGCACATGCTGTCAGCATTCAAACTAATTCCTAGCACCCTTTCTCCTTCCTCTCACAGAACACAATATTCAGAGCTTGCTTTATCCACAGCTTCCCCAGCCCTATGATAAATGTCACCGCAGACTCATCAAGCTCCAAAACATGCTCCGACATGAAAAAAGATGCAGGAAAATGCTTCCTCCCCCCACCCTTCCCCATGGCAGTAAGCTATAGTGTGGAAACCTCTGATGTGATCAAATAAAAGAGATGAGATGATGTCGAGAAGAGGCGGAATGAAACCTCCGCTGCTAGAGAATGCACAGTATATGGCAACAGATAGTGCAGCTCTTGCTTCTCAAGTACCTTAAGATTGAAATTTTTGGAAGACAATGTGGCAACAGTCCAGCAAGTAATGTAGACGAGATCCCTGTGGGTGGGAAACCACAGCTTAAAGCATAGTTACAAGAACTGTAAAATAGACAAATGGTTTGAGATGTTTTTCCTTCTATTTAAGTGTAAACCTAGGTAAGAACATGACCTATGCTGAAGTTTATTGAAATGATTAGCTGAACAAACACAACATTACTGAAAATAGAGAGCAGTAAAGCTCTGCTCTCTCATTACCGATCTGTTGAAGTGCCAAAGTTTCTCTGACCCAGTGGAGGGGCTCTAAGGCCCCCTCTCTAGAAGGAAAGGAAAGCTCACTCACTGTACTCACATTTAACAAGAGAAGGTGCTGCCCAGGAAATGGGTCAAGGGGCTACCACAAAGGGAAAGGATGGGAATGATAAAATAAAACCAAGACACCACAACCCTGATAGATAATTTTCTCTAAGCCTGAAGGAAACAGAACAACCAGAACTGAAGTTACCTTTTCTATCACCAAATTTCCATTAGCTTTCTTGAAAATCAAGAGCTCAATTTCCTCACCATACAAGCAGACAGAGCACTGAAGTTTTATGAAGACATTCACTCTTATGACATTTTCCCTCTTCATAATGGCACTGGCCATCACCAGATCGGGGAAAATCCTTAAGGGCAGAAAGTTGCTTTTTCTATAATGGTCGGTTCTTCAAGTCTTGGTTAAGTCCTATTAAAACTCCCCAAAACTAAAAAGCACACACTACAACAAGCAGTCAAGAAATATTTTTAAGAGAAGCCTTTGTATATATGCCTCTTCAAATATCCCCAATACCTGCACAGCCCTTGTCATTTAGGATTATGTCTTAAACAGTGGTTCTCAAAGTGTGGTCAGTGGGATCAAAACTATTTTCATAATAATACTAGCTACTTTCATAATAATACTAAGATATTCCCAAGAAGATACTGCAGCCTTTTGCACTGTGTTGACACACTGACAGTACAAAAACAATAGTGGGTACAACTGCTGGCCTCTTAGCAATAATCAAGGCAGCGGTAGTATAACCAAATTCTCTTCACCTCCACAAACTCATGAAAAAGAATACCGTTTCACCTTTAAGTGTCCTTGATAAAATGGTACAGACACTCTGGAAAAATCTGACAGTTTCTTAAAAAGGTAAACATGTAATTACTGTACAACCTGGCAATTGCACACTCTTTGACATTAATTCCATAGAATGAAAAACTTATGTTCACATAAAAACCTGTCTATAGGTCAAGGATGGTGGCTCAGACCTATAATCCCAGCACTGTGGGAGGCGAAGGCAGGAAGATTGCTTGGGGCCAGGAGTTTGAGACCAGCCTGGGCAACATATGTGAGACCTCGTTTTTACAAAAAACAGAAAAATAAAAAAAATCAGGCAGGCATGGTGGCACATGCCTATAGGCCTAGCTACTTTGCAGGCTGAGGTAAGAGGATCGCTTGAGCCCAGGAGCTGGAGATTACAGTGAGTTATGTTGAAAATAAAATAAAATAAAAAACCCATCTATAAATGTTCATAGTAGCTTTATTCTCAATAGCCCAAGACTGGAAATAGCCCACATGTCCTTCAACAGGTGAACAGTTAATCAAACTGTTGTACACCCATACCATGGAGTACTACTCAACAACAAAAATAAACTATGATAATGTGACAAATATTGTATGATTCCACTTATACGAGGTATTCAGGGTAGTCAAAATCACAGACAAAAAGGAGAATGGCAAATACCAGGAGCAAGGGGGAGGAGGGAATGAGGAGTTATTGTTTAATGGGTACAGAGTTTCAGTTTTGCAAGACAAAAAGAGTTCTGGAGATGTATGATGGTGATGGCTGCACATCAGTTTGAATGTACTTAGTATCAGCTCCCCAAAAGTAAGAGACTGCTAACAGTAAATTCAGAATTGGAAGGGGATGGGATCTGGGAAGGACACTGGATCAAAGAGTGGTTGGAGGGTCTTAAGAAAACCCACCATATCCTGTACTTAAACTGCACATCCATTATTCTTTATATCGCACATATACTTCAAATTTTATATCAACTTAATAGTCAATATGTTTTTTAAAAGAGAAAATTGCGTCCATGGCGAAGGAGTACAAATTATCGATGTTATTAAATTTTAACCCTTGACCATTTTTACTTTTGATAAAATGGCAATTATGCATAAAGGACTTCTGTAAGCAAGTTGGTTGTTTCAAGGAAAAGTACACGTATGATTAAGCAGATGAGCTGAATCAAATGCCTGTTTCACGAAATACCATTTTTACTGGAAAGAACTGACAATCTATGGTTATATAGACTTGTATTTGGCAGACATTTCCTTGAAACTGAACAAAGTGAGCCTGTCACTTTAAGGAAAACAACTTACAATATTTTGTTGTCAATGATAAAAACTAAGTTTTCAACTGAAAATGAGAATGTTGGAAAACTGCCATTATATCCATGGCCTTTAATTTGACAGCTTCCTATACTTAAAGCCTTTTCTAATCAAATCAGTGGTGATGTTAACGGATGTTATTTAGTGCTATTAATGAGATGCGTCAGCATTTGGGATACGCCTAACTCAATGAGTCAATGTTTTCCAAATGACAAACATATGTTATAATGAATAGGTAACAGGTCCATTCAAACCGCAAGACAGACCAAGACATTTTAATGCAACAGTGGGAAAGTCCACTGATAATGGCTTCGGGTTCCACATCCAAATTAACCTTTAAGAAGCTATTACTTACGTAGTTTTGGTGTAGTAACAAATACGCACAATTATGTGAGAAAGCTATTAAAATATTCCTTTTTCCAACTACACATCTGTGTAAGACCAGAGTTTCTTCAAAGAGTTCGATCAGACAATACAGGTAAGAGAATCCAGTTGTCTTCTATTTAGCCAAGATAAGAGATTTGCAAAATGTAAAATAATGGCATAAGTCCCACTAAGTTTTTTGTTTTAGGAAAATGCTACATTTCATTAAAATGTAACGTGTATGTTAACGTATCATGGATATATTCGACGAATCAATAAATATTTTAGATGTTTCAGTTTTCATTTCTAATACAGTAAACGTCTCTGGACACAGCCAACACAAGCCCAAGCTCTTTCAGCTCCTCTATTTATAAGACGGGTCATAGGAGCAAAACGTTTGAGGCCCGCTGGTCTCTATCAGATCCCACCTGCCAGAACACACACTATGAACTCAGCAAATGTGCATTCGTTGTTAGGAACTCCGCGTGCCCGCGGCGCTGGTGCGGCATCCGACACATCAGCAGAGGCCACTCCAGCGTCGCGCGCGGGCCGGCGAGGGGTTGGGTCGGCGGGGAGGCCGCCGGGGCGGGGACAGCCCGCCCACGCGCCCGCGCCAGGCCCCGGCGAGAAGGCCCGCGGGGAGCCCCCGCGCCGACGTGGCGGGCGCCGGGTGCGGCGCGGACCGTACCTGTTGGTCATTCCGGCCGCCACGCCCAGCATCTCTCCGCAGTCGGACGCCGCCGTCGGTCACCACCTCGGCTCCCCGCGCCGCTCCAGCCGCGTCCTCCTCCCTGGCCCCGCGGCCGGCTTCAGGCGGGCCCAGAGCAGGAAGGAGAGGCGGGCAAGGGGCGGGGAGGCGGCTGCAGCCTCCCGCCCGCCGCCGGTAAATGGCTGGACGGGAGCGCGGGGACGCGCGCGGGGCGGGGCGGGGCGAGACGACGGCGGGGGCGGGGCGATCCGGGGGCGGGGCGATCCGGGGGCGGGGCGATCCGGGGGCGGGGCAGGCGGGCAAAAAGGCCTGCGGGGGGCGGGGGTTCTTCGGGACCCAGCGTCAGGGATGGCACTACTGGCTTCTGCCGCGCCTCGAAGGTGACGGGCGGAGGGAGCGGGCCAGGCTCTGCTTGCCGCGACACCGCTCTGATTCCACGGCGTGGACCGCGCGGTCGTGGCAACAGGCCTCTGGGCGCAGGGCGCTGGGGCTCCCCGGGCTTCCCCCAGTCCTGGCGAGGAGCCGAGGAGAGTCGGTGGGAAAGCGTGTCAAGCAAGCCGGACTTCCTGGCGCGGAGAGGTCGCCACTGAATGGCTTTGCTCTCCGCGGAGCCTGGGGTGCAGCTCGCTAGGATTTTCACTTTGCTTATCGTAGGCTGTGAGTTGGGACATGTGAACCTTCCGTTGAGAGACCCCAATCTTGCCTCTACGTTCTTTCTTTCCTTGCGTGCTTTCATTCTCCTCGCCCATTCCATCTATCCAAACCTGAAATCTGCGAAGGATCTAATATAGGTAATATAGGTTATTTACCCAAATGATCTCCTCAGGGTATACGATTTTGTGACTGTAACTACTCTTTAATAATAGAAAGAAAACTTGTCTCCTACCAGTCTAGGAATGTGGGAGAGAAACACTGAATCTGTTTGACACCCTCATATTAAATTCTGGTACCAAAATAAAAGCAAATACTTAAATGTTGAAAGAAAGGGAGAGGTTGTAAAAATACTAAAAGAAAACATGGACGGAAAAAAAATTGAAGTTGGAGTGGCAAGAGACTTTCCAGGTAGGATATAAACCATAAAATTAAAGATTGATAAATGTAACCAAATAAAATGTAAAATTTCTGGCCCGGCGCAGTGGCTCAAGCCAGTAATCCTAGCACTCTGGGATGCTGAGGCGAGAGGATCGCTCCAGGTCAGGAGTTCGAGAGCAGCCTGAGCAAGACAGAGACCCTCTCTCTACTAAAAATAGAAAGAAATTAGCCGATCAACTAAAAATATATAGAAAAAAATAGCCAAGCATGGTGGCGCATGCCTGTAGTCCCAGCTACTCTACTCCGGAGGCTGAGGCAGAGGATCGCTTGAGCCCAGGAGTTTGAGGTTGCTGTGAGCTAGGCTGATGCCACTGCACTCTAGCCTGGGCAGCAGAGGGAGATTCTGTCTCAATCAATCAATAAAATAAAATGTAAAATTTCTGCATAGCAAACAAATCCCAACTGAGAAAAATATTTGTAAGATTATATGACAAAAAAGGTCTAATTTCCTTATTATAAAAAGGTATCAGTATGAAAATGCTCAACAGCTCAGAAAAAAATAGACAAGGGATAGAAATAGGTTTCTACAGAAAAATATATATAATAAATGATTTTTAAAAGTAGAGAAGGTGGCTGGGTGTGGTGGCTCACGCCTGTAATCCTAACACTCTGGGAGGCGGAGGCGGGCGGATTGTTTGAGCTCAGGAGTTCGAAACCAGCCTGAGCAAGAGCGAGACCCCGTCTCTACCAAAAATAGAAAGAAATTAATTGAACAGCTAAAAATATATAGAAAAAATTAGCTGGGCATGGTGGCACATGCCTGTAGTCCCAGCTACTTGGGAGGCTGAGGCAGTAGGATCACTTGAGCCCAGGAGTGTGAGGTTGCTGTGAGCTAGGCTGACGCCACGGCACTCACTCTAGCCAGGGCAACAAAGTGAGACTCTGTCTCAAAAAAAAAAAAAAACTGGAAGAAAGCATCCAGTATCATAAATATAATAATAAAATACCATTCTTCACAAATGAAAAAATTAAAAGTTTGACATATACTGTTGTGATGAGGATACAGGGAAATAGGTGCCTTGATTTACTGTTGGTGAGACTATACAACCATATAATTTTTGTAAAGGACAAGTGGGCAATATCTATTAATGTCAAATTCAGTTCTACTTTGACTCAGAATATCCACATTTTGGAATTTATCTTACAGATATATCCTTTTGTGTACACCAAAAGAATGTACAAGTTTTAAAGATTCCAGGGAACTATTTCTAAACTAAACAATATGACTGAGATTTACTTTAAAATAATATGTGGGGACCAGATGCAGTGGCTCACGCCTGTAATCCTGACACTTTGAGAGGTTGAGGTGAGAGGATCTCTTGAGGGCAGGAGTTTGAGACCAACCTGAGCAGCACAGTGAGACACCATCTCTACACAAAAGTTTTGAAAATTAGCAGGGTGTGGAGTGCTTGTAGTTCCAGCTACTCAGAAGGCTGAGGCAGGAGGATAACTTAAGCCCAGGAGTTTGAGGTTGCAGTGAGCTATGATGACTCCACAGCACGCTATCCAGGGCAACAGAGCCAGACCCTGTCTCAAAATAAAATTAAATTAAAATTAAATGTGGAGGTAGGGGATGTGGGTAGGCGTATCAGTGAAACAAGATTGGCCATAAGTTGATAACTGTTGAAACTGCTGCCTCATAGGTACCTAATATTTTTTGTCTTAATTTTTTTTTTTTTTTGGTTTTTGGTTTTGTTTTGTTCTGTTTTGAAACAGAGTCTTTCCCTGTCACCCTGGGTAGAGTGCAGTGGCATCATCATAGCTCACTGCAACCTCAGACCTCCTGGGATGAAGTGATCCTTTAATATTCTTTGTATTAGAGTGTCTACTTTAGTGTATGTAATAAAAAGATTTTCAAAATGGAAAATAGAAGAATGTACAAGTACACTCATTGCAGTTTTATTTTTAAGAGCAACTTAGAAAGTTTATTTAGCCAGGACATTGAATAGATAAATTATGATTTCTACATATAATACTGTGCAGCAATGAGGAAAATAATAAGAATTGCCAACAAGCATATGAAAAAATGGTCAACATCACTAATCATCAGGAAAATGCAAATCAAAATCACAATGAGATATCACTTCCCACTCATTAGGATGGCCTCTATAAAAAAAACAGAAAATAAGTGTTAGCAAGGATGTGGAGAAATTGAAACCTTGTGCACTGTTGGTGGGAATGTAAAATGATTCGGTCGCTGTGGAAAACCATACGCAGTTCTTCAAAAAATTAAAAATAGAATTACCATATGATCCAGCCCTTCCACTTCTGGATATATATCCAAAAGAATTGAAAGCAGGCTGTTGAGATATTTGTACACCCATGTTCATAACAGCATTATTCACAATAGAAACTGAAAGTACCCTAAGACCATCTCCCTCTCTAGATAACTATTATTTATAGGTTGGTATATGTTCTTTCATACTTTTTTTATTCACATGTAAACATGTATTTTATATATAAACATTTTTCTTTGTCTTTAATATATAATAATTATATTTGAATGGGACTACAAACTTAAGGATTATGCAATATGGTAATTGTATAGGATAAGTTAAAATTTTTGTATACAGTGTGTGATTCACAACTAGGTTAAAAATGCTCGAATATTAACAGTAGTTGCATTTTGTTTGAGGAATAGTCTAAATGATATATTTTTCTACATTCCTCTGTTGTGTTCGTTTTTAGAGAAAAACACCAAAAAATTTATAGACAATTACATGTCTTGATCTTTTATCTTCCAATAACTTTCTTCTTCCAACTTCTTTTTGAATAACAGTTAATTTTTTTGCATATATATGCCAAATGTTCCCTTTTATTAAGGTGAATAAAAGATTAATTACTGGATCAAAATTGCCTGGTGTGCTGGTTATTATGCTTGTATTTTATAAGTCAGGTTTTTCTTCACCATGGCTCACTTCCAACATGCTGTAGTTTATTATCAGCTAATCTTGCTGTCATTTCAGGATACTTGGCAAACAACTGCAGCTACCTCTTGATTCCTAACTGGTGGCTTTAAAGTAGTAATGCATTATCATCATAGTTACTCTGTCTGTGGAATGTGCTGTCGGAGTGAGTCTGCTTCCGTGGTTGACCACTGTCAATCACAAAGAAAACTTGGAAAAAATATTGTGTATTGATCTTGAATGCAAAATTTAATTTCTTATTGCTCAACTTTCTAAAGAATTTCTCAGGTTGAAAACACAAATGTCTCCATGACTGTTTCATTCATGAATAAAGCTCTCATTACTCAGTTTTCAAAAATAAAATTTGATATTACATGTATACTTGCACACATGCACTTACACACAAAAGCACACAAAATATTGGAAATATTTTCCAGGTTGTAGTTACAAGAAACATTTATTTAATATGGTTTCTCTTATTTTCCATCTCCATTAATTTCTAATAAGTGAGTACATAGTAAGAGGGCAGGAGAAAGAGCATTTTCGTGCCCCAAAATAATAGACTAGTTAGATAACTCTTTCTCCTACATCTTTGGCACTAATTGATTTTTAATATATTTTCATCTCTTTTCTGTTTACATAGCAGAAAAATTATACTGTAAAGTGAGACAGTGTTATGTACTAGTTGAGAGTGAAGTCTTGAAGTCAGGTTGACCTGGGTTCAAACTCCCTCAGGCACCTACCCAGTGCCTTTTATGCATCTCTGTCCGCATTCAGTTCATATTCTACATGGGTCTTGATCTTTAGAAACAATTTACTGTCTCCTTAAAGTGTACGCAGTATTGTCATTCTTTACCTTTCCTACGTTTGCTCCATGGGATCTTCACGATCTTGATAGTCACCTTGTATATGATACTGGTCATAGAGGAACGGATAGGTGTGGCTCTGAGAAGCATTCTTGGGGCCAAAACAGAGCTTCTCTGAGCCCTGAGGAGCTTTGTAATGCTGACGGCCACTGCCTCCTTCCTCCAATCATGGGCCCCAGGCATCATTGGCTAAGTTTCCAAGGTTTGTGCCTAGTCTCTCCTGACTATAGCTCCTGTTGCTTAGCATGTTGGTAACAGAAAATATCGTGCAAGCTGTTGCAAGGCCAAGGAAGATCTCGCTTCTATAAATGTTCCTAACATTTTTCTTCTTTGAGCTGTACGTGAACGATCCCATCACCCACTCCCACGATGTTGTCACACACCATAAGGTCAGTAAAGTCTCACAAGAATCCACTCTGACTTCACTATATCCCTGGTGATTGTTATCCCACTATCCCACCGCTGTGAAAGGGGCTGGTTACGTCAATAATGAGTGATATGTATACACGTACTGCACATATAGAAAAACACTGGCAAGATATGCAAAAATGCTAATGACTTTTCTGAGAGACTTTTACACTTTTTCGTATTTTTTAACTTTAGGGGGAAGTTGGATTAATCATAATTCTTAGTTCATGACCTTCTTTCATCACTGGTCCATGAATGGCTCACTTTTAGTTAACTGTCTTGTTTTGCTAGGCAGTTGATTATTATTCTTATGTAATAAGAACCCATGGAAATACCACGCACAATAAAGCTAGATCCTTCACAGCAACATACAGAAATATGTGGTCACCCACTGGGACTATCCCCCTGCTTCTCTCCAAGCATCTGTCATCCCAAATCCTGGTTTATCCTTTCCTTGCTTTTCTTTTGCAGTCGACCTTTGAACAACACAGGTTTGAACTGCCCGGGGCTACTTACAAATCTTTTTCAATAAAAGTTACCCAAGTGTGCCTGCCTCTCCTGCTGCTCCTTCTACCTCCTCCACCTCTTCTGCCTCTGCCACCTCTAGGACATCCTCTGCTTCCTCCTCCTCAGCCTGCTCAGTGGGAAGACAACAAGGATAGAGACCTTTATGATGGTCCACTTCCACTTTGTGAACAGTGAATATATTTTCTCTTCCTTATGATTTTCTTCGTAACATTTCCTATTCTCTACTTTGTTGTAAGAATACAGTATAGAATACATATAACATATAAAATATGTTTTATTTGACTGTTTATGTTATTGGTAAGGCTTCCAGTCAACAGTAGGCTATTAGTAGCTAAGGTTTTGGGAAGTCAAAAGTTATACATGGATTTTTGACTGCTTGAGAGGTCAGTGCCCCTAACACCTGCGTTGTTCAGAGGTCAACTGTATATAGTTTTATTGTATCTGTACGTATTCTTGAATCTATATATACACACATATTTGCAAGCAAGGTGTGTGTGTGTATATATATATAAAAACATGTAATTTTAGTTTGGTTTAATTTTATAAAAAGGATATATATAATATATATGTATACAATATATAAAATCTGTTAAAACTTACTTGTTCAGTTGCTATTATATTGCTAGGATTTTTTGGTATTATTCTATGTTGTTATGGTTAATTTGTTTAACTACAGTGTGAATATACCACAATTTTTAACCATTCTCCTATTGGTGGGCATTTGAATTGTTTCCAGGTTTTTGCTATTGTGAATAGTTCTCCTAAGAACATCTTGAACATGTTTCCTGTTGTATATAAGTATGAATCTCTCTCATATATATATATATATATATATATATAGGGGTAGATAGAAGGAATATAAAGCCAAACAGTTTCTAAAGTTTTGCACCAGATTACACTCCCACTAGCAAAATATAAGAAATCTTGCGGCTATACAGCCTCTCCAACCCTTGGTGGTGTCACCTTTCTTTTGCCAGTCAGATGGGTATAAAATATACATCTCAATTTCCAGATCAGTAATGATGTTGACTATCTCTACATGTATTTGTGGGCCTTATGTGTTTCATTTCTGTGATGAATCTGCTCACGTCTTTTGCCTATATTTTACTGGATTGTTTGTGTTTTTGTTATTGATCTGAAAGAGATCTTTATATTCTTGATATTATGCTTTTATCAGTTATGTTTATTGTTAATATTTTCTTCCAGTATGTAACTTATTTACTCACTTTAAAGTGTCTTTGATAACCAGAAAAAATCGTACTACAAATTTATGAGTTTTTTCTTTAATATTAATGTCTTAGGAGTCTTTTTCAAGAAATTCTTCTCCACCTTGCTTTAAAAGATAGTCCTCTGTGTGTTTTAAGAGCTTTAAAGTTTTATTGTTGACATCTAATCCTTTATCTAGAGCTGATTTTTAAAAGTTTTTTAATTGTAGTAGAATATACATAAATTTTACAGTTTTAACCGTTTTTAAGTGTACAGTTCAATAGTGTTGCATTGTTGTGCAACCAATCTTCAGAACTCTTTTCATCTTACCAAACTGAAACTCCGTGCCCATTAAACATCTCCCTATCCCCCTCTCCCTCAGCCTTGGCAACCCCCATTCTACTTTCTGTTTCTATGAATTTGGCTACTCTAAGTACCTAATGTAAATGGAACCATACAGTATTATATTTTTGTCTTATTTTTATGTCTAACTCCAGTGTGTTGCAGTCAGAGATCTAGTTTTGAATAACGCTTATTCTGTGAAGATTGTTGAGGTTTTCTTTATGGACATGATCAATTTTTGTAAATTTTCCAAAAATATATTCTCTAATTATTGCTTGAGGATGCCTGAGAAAAAAACATGTTTTCTAATTATTAGATGCAGCCTTCTATATACATCCCTTAGGACACACTTGTTGATTTAGATCTTCTATATCCTTGATGAAATTTTTGTCTGAGAGGACTATGTTGTAAATCCATTATTAAACACTTTCTGCAATAATCAAGCAGTATTTTTGTAATAAACAACAACAAAAAAATATAAACCAAAAAAAACATGCTAAAGAAAGATGTCTCATAGTTCCCTGGTGTAGAAGGAAGAAGTGGAAGTGAGCCAGGAGGCCTGTCAGTAGGCAGTCACAGAACTCCAGGTGAGCTCTGCTGATGGGCAGGAGTCGGACAATGACTCTGGCCACTGGAGAGGAGGATCAATGACAAGAGCTGATACAAAGTATTGATGGAATGAAATAAACACGAGGGACAAATTCAGCAAAGGAGAGGAAGAGTGCAGAGTGACTTGTAGGCTTCTGACTTGCCCAGGTGTTTGCACGGTGTGGACAGAATCTGAAAACAGGGGAGGGAGGAGCAAATTGTACATCTGGTGTTACACTTACCACGCTTGAGGGGTTCGTGGCGCATCCAATATGCGGTAGGACATTGGATTTAACTTGGGGTTTTATGAGTCAGAGATCTAATAAACTAACTAGGGAGAGGGATAGTATTACTGAGACAATCAGAGAAATACACAAGGCAATTACTAAAGGGCCTGAATATTTGGGGGAGTTAGAAAAGCCGTAGGAGAGTAAAAACACTAAGCACCTGTCATGCACAATGGCTGTAACTTTTGCGGTTTGAGTTGTGACAACAAAACTAGCATGAATTTCTTTTTCCTTCTTTATAATTTCATGGATAGAAGATCCATTCTTACTTTAGATCTTAGCCACCTGAGCATATAATTTTTATAGAAGTCAAAATTCAAGGAAACCCCTAATTTGGCACCTTATTCCCAGAAAGTATTTGGAATTAATTTCAGGGCTGAACAGAGTGTCTCTTTAAAACACTGCTATGTAACAGAAATATAATACAAGCCACAAATTTAGTCACTACAAGTAAATTTTAAATTTTCTAGTAGCAACATTATAAGAAGTAAATAGAAACAGATGAAGTTAATTTTAACAATGTGTTTTATTTAAACCAATATGTTCACAATTTTAAATTTCAACATGTAATCACTGCAAAAATTATGGATGAGATATTTTATCTCTTTTCATATAAGTCTTTGATATTTGGTGTGTATTTTATACTTACAGTACCTCTCGATTTGGAACAACCACACTTCAATCTTTCAATAGTTACATCACTTGTAGCTACTGTATTAGAGCACTTCTAGAACAAAGGAGTTCTTTTAAAAATATTTCAAAATTGTAGTCTATAAGTCAATTTGAAAACTGATCTGAATGATTTCTCCTTTTTCAGGAAAGGAAGTAAGAATGAAATTAAGTTAGCAGCATATTTTATGGGTCCCAAGAGAAATGAATATAGTTGGAAGGAATGGTCTCAGTCAGAAACTCAGAATGAATCATATGAATTAAACATTGGACAATGCCCAGTGCTCAGGGCAAAGCTCTGCAAAACTCCTAAGACAAATCCTATCTGCAAACACGTTTGATATTAATTCATGGAGCAACACCTGACATAAGTGTTCCTGTGCACTTGGACTAGAAGTACATGATCAGCTCTCTCCATTCTTAGGCCTTAAGACTTGCACTGGAAATATGGCTTTCCTGAGTCTACAAGGGTGGCAGAAGATGTCACCCCTAAATATGCCACTTTGACATAAGGATGACTTCAAGCTAAAGGCACTTGAAAAATAGCAGGTGCAAGAAGGACATTCTAATTCTCCCCTTTTCTTCCTGAAAACAGGAGACGAAAACTCCCGTGTGAAAGATGCCCTCCCTGTACCCGGAGAAAAGAAATATTATTTGATGGGGAGTCATGGCCGAGAGAATTCTATACAAATAGACCTTGTTAAAATGATTCTTACCTTCCTTTAGCCTCCTATGTAACTGAGGTACTTTTGCACAATTGTCTCTCTGTTCAACGTAACATAAAAACATGTAGGTTTTGCCATTTCTTTGGGTCTTCATTTTCCTATGAGGGCTCTCATTTCAGATAAAACTTATATTAAATTTGTATGCCTCTCCCCTGTGAATCTATATTATGCTAATTTAATTCTCAGGCCCAGCTGGGAACTGAATAGGGTAAAGTGTTGCCTACCCTAAAGGTTCCAGCTTGCAGACGGCAGATCATGGGACATCTCAGCTTCCATAACTGTGCGGGTCAATTCTTATATAATAAATTGTTCTCTCTCTGTGTACATATATATACAAATACACAGTACTATATACTAAAATGGAGGAAACATGTTCATAAAAATCCATCACTTCACTATTAGTTCATTAAACAGGAAATGTCTGATTTCAAATCAAAAGTTTAATTTATTATATCTCAAACAAGAAGCAGCACAATTAATCAAACGTGTTGGTTTGCATTTCAAATGCTGTTACACTCGGGAGGGCGTCTCTGAAAGACAGTAGCGGCTGTATCCCACAAGGCGCTGTGTTTCTCAGACCTAAAGGTTTGGATTTGCTTTGTAAAGCAAAGTGAATCTGTTAAAAACTACAGGCTGAGAACTGACAATGGAGTGCCCCCTGGAACAGATAGCTGCCCGAATGGCTAAAAGCAACGCTCTTGTTTTAACACTCCAGACTACCTGTCTCCGTTCACAATAACCTAATAAATATGGAGCCAACATATCTCTGTTTGACCCCTCTGTTAAGTGATAAACTTACCTTAGAACTTAGAAGTTAACCTTTGAAAGATTTTATAACCATTTGTTCACGTAGATAAATTAGTTAAAGAATCTGTAGAAGCTTTTTGAAAATCTGTT